>BSBK01001838.1:0-203609 GCA_027943335.1 Chamaecyparis obtusa | reverse complement strand
TTGAATTTGTGGAGAACAAAGATCAGAAGGAGTCTGACAGTACTCTTGAGACCGAATCAAGGCTCAAAAAATGGAGAATGATGGAAAGACAGGTTAACCTAGAGGTGGACTTAAGTGGCTCAGGTCATCGAAGGTCTAATAGAATTGCCAAGGATTAGTGTAAAACTATGATGATGGAAGCGGCCTCTAGAGAGAAGTTCCTGTCTGAAAAAGACTCTCACACCACTGAGTCCATGAAGGGTTCCTCAAATGATCACATGAGTCCTATTAGGACTGGTAACACTCCCCCACCCAACCTCTAACAAACCATGGAAATCCCTCATAACCCTACCCCGCCCCTAAGTCCTCTTCATGATCCCTAGGATAAGCCCCCCACCTCTGAGTACAATACCGGGGTTATGGCTGACAAAAAATAATTTAAAGGCACTCTCAAGAAGAGGTTCTTTGATATGGACAAGGAGATTGTAGACATCAAAAAGAATTTGTAGGAACTGAAGCATCACTGCATGATGACTAACAAATTTTCTCTGAAGGTCATGCATGCTTCGGCTATGACCCTCTGTAATGTGCAGGAAAAGCTGGCGAGTAGTAGTCTAGAAGTGGATGAGGATAACAGGGATATTTTCCTATTCCTGTAGGAGGAGTGGGCTAGGACCCTGATGTCTAAGCATCCGGGTGGATAGAGATAACTGTCAGTGTTCATGATTTGGTTATTTTTTATTGTGCATGGCCCTCAGATCCCCTGTTTTTGCATTTGGGGTTAAATTTATTTTATCTAGCTTTTGGTTCAGCCCTGCATGGCTTATGACTATTATTTTGACTGCTACTCTTGATTTTAAGTACTCTAGTTTAATCTTTTTGATTAGTACTGTGATTTATGTTTTTGATAGGGGCAAATTAGACTTGGTGATTCTGTTGTTAAAATTTTTATATCTACTTTGACTGGTGTCATTAATGTGCTATTAATGTGCTTCTAGTCCCTTTGTTCTGTGGGCCAGCACCCTCTTCTTCTTTTTCTATCAAAAAAACACAATTGTCCAATCCATCCCAGAAAATATGATAATTAGTTGACATATCCTTACACATCATTTATATACTGATATAAAATCCCTACAGAGAAAACCACTTCACTCAAATTTATGTATTTATAGATTTCCAGGGGTCAAGCAAAAGAACTAATCTGATCATTTTCTCTTCTAAACCACTAAAAGATCAAGCATTTATTTCTTACAATTTCATTGAAACCACCTCATCAATACTCTACTAAGCAAAGAGCAATAGACATTGAAGAAAAATTTTTGTAATATGATCCCAACCACTAATAATCATGAAAGGGAAAGTACTTCAAACATAAAATGAAACCGTCATTATATATGTAAAAGACATCTATAAAAGCATGGACAACTCAGCCTCTTAGATGTTCTTTCATGTGATCATATTTGCATTGATTGAGAAGAATATAAAGTCATTTTTGTTGTCCATCAATCAAACTGTAAAAATACTATGACATTAAAACATTACACAGTACACTGTATCATCCCAAAGAATCCCTCTACAAATCAAGACTTGCAATAAGATAGCGAGGAATGCAAGAAGTTTGACTTGCTTCAAGAGAATGAATCAACCACATAGAAATTAGCATGGAGATAAGTGAAAGAAGTGGAAATTATTCTCAAATAATACATCTACTAAAACCATAAAAGCACTCTGCATAAGACATTGAGCTATGTAATGGTCCAAGCAAATTCCTTACACTTCTAAGTTTGGTTGCCTCTACCAAAAGCTAATTGCATTTCTCCATCTTCAACATTAGGAAATCTTTGCAGTAAAATAAACTCATCTTCTAACTAACCTAAAAAATTCCCTATTCATGAGTGCCCCACACACTCAAGCCATAGACCGTGATAATTAGCCATGTGATGTAATATGGATCGCACACCTTATCTATATAGCTTTACATAGTTGTAATGTTGAAACTATCATACCCTTGGAATTTTTCGCTCTTATGAGAATGTTTTAAAGAAATAATAATGACTGTAATACCTTTATGAAAGGTTTAGTTGATGATCTATTCCTTATGTCTTCATTTCATCTTCATTTTGAGAAAACTACCTACCTCAAGATGATTATTGGCACATAGAATGATGTATTTAATTGTTTTTTGCATAAAGTGGATTAGACTATGAACAAGAGCAAGTCACTCGAGGAATGGAAGAAAAAGTTGCACCATCCCCCACCCTAGAAAAAGATTTATTAATTTATACATTTTTAAAATTAAGAATAGTACTGAATGCATGTTTTTCATAATAATAATTGTTGTCACTAGGGATTGCACCCGTGATTGCTAAGTATAAAACCTAGCAATCCCATGAAAACATGGGAATACTCTCAGGATGTGGGACTGCTTCACTGAGAATAAACCTCTGGATTAAGGGTCAGCTTCCCCGTTTGTATCACCTGAACTGAATTGAACTTGAAGGGAAAGGGAGAGAGATTGCAAGAAAATGAAATAACTAAAATTAAAACTAAGGCGGTTCACCAAACTTAATAGATCCACAGATTGAAAAAGAACTCATAATGACACTTAAAATAATCTAGTAAATCACAACTAGACCCTGTTTGCCTTAACAATTCTTGGAATAAAAAGGTATTCGTGTTAAAAGGAGGGAAAAACTTCCACAACTCAAAACCATATGTACACAAATTATAACAATAACCGCAAAACACCTTCCTAAGCATTCAACTTGAACAAACATGCAAAGTAAAGGACAATGAGATCATAATAACTTTAGCATGAATTCAAATCAGAAACTCAGAAAATAATAGGAATAGAAGGAATACTGTATGATCTTCAATGAAAAGGAGCCAAACATCAACCTACTTCTCAACAGCTACAACATTCACCTTGTGAGAAAGAGGGAAGGAAGAACTAGCCTTCAATCACCAAAGGTGAGAGGCATATATAGAAAATTTGTAGAATTTGCATTGAAGTCCACTACTTCACCAAGAATAGGAAAAACCTACCACTAGGACCATCATAATACCTCACAAATTTGGATGCCCAATTCTTGAGAATCTAGGGGAACAGAAAAAGTGGGGACCCTAAAAATAGCTAGTCAAAAGGAAGACCATTACCCACTAAGTCATGCTTTGTAAATGATATCTGACAAGGGCTTATAAGAACACCACATGTCAAATATCTTACTATAATATGAGAAATGACTTATAACAATAAAAACATAACCCCACTCACTAAAAATGTGGATCCTAAATATATATTTTAAGATAGTCTCAACTCAATGATGAGGAGAAAATCTAAAATATTTACATTATGATCAAATCCACATTACATATAAATATTCTAAAAATACTAGCCCCCCCCCATACATTAAACATGATTGTGATAACATCTATCACCTAAGTCAAACATGACTACTATGGAACCAAGGCCATCAAAAAATTAATATAATTACCATCAAAAAGATAATTATATTAATATATTTACATGAAACAAAGCCTATGCCCATGAAATACATATCAAAAGAGAGTCAAAATATTTGCTCAACCCTAAAAGGGGAGACAAAAGAAAGATGCTAAAATGAAACCCTCCTTGGAAAATGGGAACTTCTGCAATCATGGCTTTTACACTTGGCACCTGGCAACATACCAAACTCCACTGCAAATCTCGATGGCATCTTTTCGTTCTGAATAGAAACAACAAATACATCTTTGACATTATGGTTGAGGTAGGTGTCGATTTCTTTTATCACTCATTGCATTGTAGTACTAGATTTCGAGCCCTATCTATATTTTCTTTAAGGGCATCATCAATTTGGTTTCACTGTTAATTCAATGCATTGTAGCACTATTGGCCATAGCCTGTGATGGAAACTAGGGCACAACAATATACATATGATTTCTGCAATTAGTATTTTGTTTAGAATTGTATCTCTGCATCTGAATAACATATCTCTACATTTCGAGGGCAAACCTGAGGCATCACTCAGTTATGGGTCTTGCACTTATTTCTTCTTGATTGTGCGCTGCATTTTTTTAATTGATTTGTTGTGAAAGATAGGACAAACTTGTGTTGAATTTGTTGTGTATTCAATGCCAGTGAGGGTATCATCATCGTATTTTCTGAAGCACCTTGTTTTTATTCCTCCAGTCACGAGGGCATAGCCCCTTTTGTATCCTTTGTATTGATTTGTGACTCCTCTGTTAATGCTACTAAGCTTGTACCGTTTGTTGATTAATCTCACACCCCGTGAGACTTGCATCGGATTGCATTTACTGTTACCTTATTATTTGTTTCCCTTTTGCATTTGCATCGAGCCCAAATAGAAAAAGCATCATATATCTGTATTGCATTTTGTTTGCATTTGTTTTCACCTGTTGCTATTATGGCATGACAAATGTTAAGTTTTGCATTGAAAATGAAAGGCACTGTATCATACCTTTGTTTGCACAATTCACGGCATCACTGTTGTTTTATTACATGCATAATCTGCCACTCTGTATATTTTTGAGGGCACGATAGTTGTTCACTGTTATGGCTTGTGTGTTTGATGCGGGACTGTTGCTTTGCATTATCATGGTCACAGCCCGTAACATTCAGGTCATGGCATTTGTCCTCTGTTGTATAGCTCGTGAACCATTGGGCTTTGTTATAATGATAATGCCATGTGATTTGAAGGTGTATTCCTAATATTTTCTCCCTCTATTTACTCCATTAGAGGCATTATGTGAGTTCTTTGCATTTCACATCTCGACTGTGTTTGATCAGTATTGGTATTACTATTGTATCTGATAGCATCATGAAGACATTTTTTGTATTTAATTCATTGTTCAAACAAGGGCATGTCTCTACTGTTTGATCTTCTGTGGTATGACATTATCTATTTGCATGTTTGAATATATCCCATGCCATTCAATGGTGATACTATATAGATCGCACATCTTCTATCTAAAAAGGGCCCCTGTATCTGATATGTTGTACTATTGTGTATCAATGTCTATCACCTGGACATGTTGGGTCCCTTTCTCTTGGCTTATAATATAGATTTTAACATGTTCATGTCATAGAAAAATTGTATTAAATGAAGACCATGAAGCACATATATGCTATAATGTCATGGATTTTTGTGTACCTTGTCATGTGAACACCTATGCAACAGAGTGCCCTATCTTCTTCATAGATTGTGTACTCCACCATTAGCTCTGTTCAAAACTATATGCCATGTAGCCCTCTGTTACTCTTTAGATTGACTGATGTTGGATCATCTGAATATTCCTTATATGTACACACTGTGTGTGCTCTTGGCCCTTGATGCGATCATTTGACAGGAAACCTAGATTTTTCCTATCATGATCTATATCAAAGGCCCAAGTCATTCACAGAATCAGTATTGGATCAACTCCCCTGTATCTACACATGAAACAAACATGTCAGTGAAAACATGGTGCCTTTTACTTTGGTAGCTCCTTGATGCACATGCCGTGAGCACAGCCCGTGCCAGAGGTGTATGAATGAGTGCACGTATGCATGTTATAGATGTTGTGGCACCATGCATTGCTTAGATCCATTGGATCTAACTCCTCTATTTTTCTCTCTCTACAGTTCAGGGTCACAGGAGCACACTAGGCACACAGAGATCAACTCATACCAGGCAATGTCTGGTACCCCCTGCATCTAGTCTCCATTAATTCTATATATTTGCACTCATTTATGCAATTCTTGCACTGGCTATGCTCACGGCATGTGTGAGCTTAGATAATTTCCTCTTCAGTTCTTTCCTTTCTGTACAGCATATTTGACATTGATATATTCACATGTAATCTTAGATATAGTTCTTTCCCTTTCCTTTCATGTACTTTGTAATGAAATGAACACAAATCTTAATCAAGACCACATAATAATGCAAACTAGGGTACAAAGCTCATCTAGTAATTAGGTTTCCAAAATGTGTAAAAAATATGACAACAATAATGTTGAGAAAACAAAAAATCAAAACTGAAGCTCAGAAATGAGGCTTGGCCATACCAAAAGAATACAACTGCAGGGAAATTAAAACAAACACCTAAAAATAGTATTTCAATTTGAAACAGGAAAACGGAGATGCTCAATAGTTTTTCCAAATTTTATAACATGGTATTTATGGAAGCACCACCAAATTGACATCTGAAGGCATGCTCTACAATGGATGGTGCAGACGTTGCTCAAATCGAGGTTTCCTTGATTAAGTCAGTCTTCTTGGCACCTGTTGATTAGGGTTTATTGCAGTATGCAAAAGTATCCTCAGTTCTCAATGGGAGAGAACACACCTTTAGAGGCACGCATGGTTTCAAAGGAGGCTTTTGTAGTAGCTACATGTGTCACCAAAATAGACTCTAAGCCTAGGGATTGTGGTCAATAGCATGGCATACAAATAATTGTTGAGAAGAGAATGATTTAGGTTGCATGCAGAGGAGAGCCGGATGCTTAGCATAGAGCAAAGCAATGCTCACACGGTAATCATAGCACTTAATTTTATTATCCCCAATTTCACTTATTTCCTACTCAAATTTGTATATTTAGTTTTGTTGTGTGTTAAAGAGTTTTTGATGGGAAAGCAGGATACATAGCAATTGCAGGAGTGAATCAATTGTTATTTCCTCGCCTGTGGACTCATTTGCAGAGGTCGTCGAGCTATCGCACTGCAATGTCTGAAAGGGCTTTGAGCAAAGACTCTTCACATGACTTAAACCTTGTGCTTTCACAAATCTACCCCACTGTAATGTGGGAAATCGCACACCCAAATACATCAATGCTCAATCTGTACAACAATGAAGAATTAAAAGAATTGAATGGCGTATTCCATAGGATCGACGAAGGGAGGTCATACAGTATTGTAAGCTCTTTGTCTGCATCCAAATCTTCAAATCCATTTTGATAGGGAAAGAAATTAGTGAGGAAAAGAAAAACCCTATCTGTGACTGCAAGCGTGGAGTTCAATTGGTTCTAGAACATTAAGATTTAGGTTTTTTTAATTCTTTCTTGTTTTAAAAAATGGGCATTCTTTTAGCAATTAATCATTTTCATTGAGTAATAAGGATGTTTAACTGGATTCAAGTTTTAGATTTTGAGTAGAATTTTATTAGTAAATGGTAAAATAGAGACTCTTCTGCATCAAGCTGCTAAGAACAGTAAGAGACATGATCTTCTTGCTAAAGCTATGGTGTGAGAAAGCCACTTTCAATGAAATGATCATTCAAACTAACCACCTAGGACAAACTCCATTACATTTACCAGCATATTACGGCTATTTTGAAACCATCGAAGAGTTGTTGTGGGATGGATCTGATCCTCTAAACAAAAGAGATATTAGTTGGAAAACTGTCTTACATCATCTTGTAGCAAATACAAGCCTCAATCTTGGAGATGCGTTGAAGTTAATAGATACAATGGTGGGTCATATTACAACTTAGAGACAAGACACCCTTTTCCTTTGGGCTTCAGCAATAGGAATCGACACTACAAATGAAATGGAAGAGATAAATTTGGATCTTAAGCCAAAACTAATGGAAATGAAAAAGTCCTTCAAAGAGATAAATCTATTAGAGGCAGTAGCACAGGACGAAAATTCTAGTTTTATATGGGAGCTTCTAAACAAAGGAGGTGACATCACAAAAATTCCCAAGAACCCAGAATTTCGATGGGGTAAGAGTCGTCTTTTATTATTTTATTTTATTTTCATCTCTTTATACTCTTCAATACACATATTAACTACAACTTTCAATCTATACTTTGGACAGTAAGGAGCCAAATAGAGAAATTTTCTGAGTAGGCAACTAACAGGCCAATTAATTAATTAATTACAAAATTGTATTCAATACATTCTATTTTTTGCTAATTTTTATATTATTATAAATTTATCAATATTTAAAATTAAAGTCAAAATTTTCAATTCAATTTAAAATTAACTAACAATTTATTATTAAAAAATATACTATAGTTAAATTATAAAATTATAAAACTAAATTATATATAAATTACACTATTTATATTGATAATAATAAAAAAAAATTACACTATTTATATATAATTAACTTCTATTTAATAATTAATCATGAACAATCGTATCTAAAAAAAAAAGATAAAACTAAAAAATTAAATAACATAACATCTATTCGGCGTAAAAATTGCAAACCGACTTGCAATTAGTAGTAAATAAATAGTAGGAAAATATAATATTAATAATATTGAAATCTTTGAAAAGGACAAAATTTTAATAGATTAATAATATAATTGCGAGACTAAAGATTATAAACATTAGAAGATAGAGCGGATGTGGGAACGATTTGCAGGGAACCGTTGGAGCCAACAGAATAGTTTTCAGCCCTCTACACGGAGGCGGGAACGATTTGCAGGGAACTGTTGGAGCCATCCGAACAGTTTTCAGCCCTCTACCAGGTTTTTTTACTAACAGACGCAGAGTAGCAGGGGGTGGTTCTAGATATTGGTAGATCAATTTCCCCTATTGAAACCATCGGCGGAGACAACCACAGCAGAGGCGACCGCATAGGAGAAATTTCAAACCACAACTGATATTTGACATTTATGATTCAGAGTTACCTCTCGATTTCTGAAGGTTTCCTAATAGCTTCAATCCAAATGCTGGTTCTAGTGGTTGTAATAAGGGGGAAATAGTCATCAAAGGTCTCGCTGGTATAATAATTTTTCAACTCAGAATGACAAATTGTAGGACCCTCGATGTGACCGATATACAGATAGCGCCCCACCTGGGAATGGTGGCAAAGAAAAATAGGGATTTCAAGCTCAGTTCAAAGATTATTATCAACTAGGGCATGTTGTACCGATTCTAGACCGAATGCTAAACACGCAGATCAATGATTTTTGGGATAGGGCATTGATAGATAAGATTGCCGATCTCCTACCTGATCAAGAATTTCTTTCAAATTGGATTTCTCAGTCCTGGGAAGGGGTTTTGGATTCGTTCTAAATTGATGAAGTGGATGGATGCTTCATAGTTCTGTTTGAAGATAAATAATCTAGGGACACGGTATAAAAGAAGAAGGACTAGTTTGTGGCTGGGAGAGGGCTTTTTACTTCGGTTTGGAACCAAAACTTTGTTCCCAGTTTAAATGTCATATCTTTTATGCCAGCTTGGATTACATTCCCATTCCTTCCTCTGCAGTACAGGGATACAAACATATTGGAAGTTGTCGGTAACTCTTTAGGAATCTTCATGAGATTGGATTATTGCCACTTCGAGGACTTTAATAATCCCACCAAGATGTGTGTGTTAAAAGATTACAGGAAAAAATGGCCTTCAGAAGTGACCTTCAAATCTAAGTTTGGAGAGCACCTCCAAAAATTCTACATTGATTCTCAAGAAAGGGTTAATGATAGGCAAATGAAACTAGGGCATCTTATCTCTGCGTGCGGGGCAGCTTCAAACGGTATTGATAAGGTCTGTGACAATCCTACATCATGTGCAGACATGTGTTCTAAGAAGCTACTGAATAAACGGGGACTCTGAAACTCTTCCTTAAATAGTAATAGAAGAGGAGGTTGTCTCTGTATCTGTTCCTAAGGCAGAACTTCATGATGACTACCCTAAAGATGCACGACCTCATATGCTAGAGCTAGGAGATAAAAAAATCTCTATCTTTCAGAGATTAAAAGAAGCTGATGATGTTTTGCAGTTATGAGTTATCCATGATAATATGCATGTAAATATTCCATTGGGTTCAGCCAATACACAGAACGAGTACCTCGTGGAATCCTATGTGCATAATAGGGAAGTCACTCCAGGTACTCCTCTCATGTTAGGACTAGGGGATATACATTGTCAGAGATTAAAAGAAAATGATGGTGATTCACAGCTATGAGATACTCAAGATAACCTGCAGGTAATTATTCCGTTGGGCCCAGCCAATATACAAAATGAGCATCTCATGGAAACCAATGTGCACAATAAGTAAGCTACCTTAGTTTTTAATGGAAAGAGGTTATAGACGATTTCATATTACAGTCACCACATCAGCATCAAAAGGCCAGTGTTCACGAGAAATTACAGGATGTATAAGAAATTCAAACCAAGGGAGTGTTTAGCAATGTCATAGTTACTGGGTCTGAGAGAACAGATATGGGGATTCAGTCCTCCGCGAACATGGAAAATGCCACTGCTAGTATGACAAAGCAGAAAGAGGAGGAAGAGAAGGGAAGGGGATGAATCCGTTAAAGGATTCCCATCAGTTTGGAGTGGATGGTGAGGAATATGCCCATTTTCATTAGGAATCACAAGAAGGCACAGATCACATTGGAATGGATGGTGGGGTATAGGCTGAAACTTATCGGGAGGCACAAGAGAATTTAAAAAAACATTTGCTGATTGTTCTTCAGAACGGGGCCTCCATAATCATAAAAAATTTAATTAAGGAATCTCAAGGCCCAAGGAATTTCGGTAAATGATTTAATAAAGCACTTTCACGACAATATTATCCTTGAAGTGGCTAATGAAAAAATTGTGGGGATAGCTACAGAAGTGGTTGTTGAGAAAACTAAGAGATAGCTCTAGAAGCAAATACAATAACTAATGATCTATCAGCTGCTGCTGCTCGTCAAAAACAAGTTGGGTTAGATTTAAAGGATGGCGAACAAGATTTATGTAGAATGTTCCTTTCTCATTAACTCAAACGGATGCAGACTTATCTAAGATTGGGCTATGCACAGTAGTCAAGAAGATACGGGGTAGACCTTTAAAACTTCTGAAGACAAAAGAAGAAGCCACTATTGTAACAGGTCCAAAATAATACAAAATAAAAATGAACATGCATTCATTAAATCAAAAAATCTGAAAATATATTACAATCAGAATTGTTGAGACAGTTGGAAGAAAACTACCAAAACGTTATAAAAAAATAAACTACTAAAACTAAATTACTAAAGATAACTAATAAATAAAAATATCCCGTAGGATTAGTTGATTAGTTATCATTCCACCCTTAATCTGAAGGGATATCTGTCATGCCAAGGAGCATTCTAAATTGCTCAAATTTGACACAACCAAGTGCTTTGGTGAAGATATCAGCGATTTGGGCTTCAGTAGAACAATGTTGCAGCTGTATGGTTTTGGCTTCAACATGATGTCGAATCAAGTGATATTTGGTATTGATATGCTTGGTTCTGTCATGAAATGTAGAATTCTTGGCCAATTGTATTGCAGAATTGTTATCAACAAATAAAAGTGTTGAAGTCATCTGTTGCTCCCCCAAATCATCAAGGATTTTCTTAAGCCATACAATTTCTTTTGTGGCTTGAGCTACTGCTACATATTTTGCTTCAGTTGTAGAGTCAACAGGAACTGTTTGTTTCTTGAATCTCCATGTGATAGCAACTGATCCCATAATCATCAAATAACCTAAAGTAGATACTCCATTCTCTTTGTCACCATCAAAATCTGAATCTGAATACCAGTAAAATGGAAATCAGAAACCTTTGAATATTTTATACCAAGAGTCTGGGTCCCTTTTAAATATTTCAAAACTCATTGTGCTGCAACCCAATGTCCTTCACATGGTTTATGCATAAATCTGGACAAAATACCCACTACATAGGTAATGTCTGGATGAGTAGTGGTGACGTAAATCAAACTTCCAACAAGTTGTCTGTACTTGGTTGGATCTTCAAAATCATTTCCTTCATTGGAAGAAATCTTCAAATTTTGCTCCATTGGAGTAGAAATAGAATTACAATCTTCCATGCCAAATCTGCATAATAACTCTCCAATATATTTCTTCTGAGAAATAAAAATAAACTTAGGATTTTGAATAACTTCAATACCTAAGTAATAATGCAACAACCCTAAGCCGGTCATATCAAAAACTTTCTTCAACTCTCTTTTAATAGATGTAATATAATCATAATTATTTCCAGTGATGAGAAGATCATCAACATATACAACTAGATATACAATTGATCTACCAATTTTCTTGACAAAGAGATTTGCATCATCTAGATGAAAGTGCTTGTAGTTTAGTTGTTGCTCAGTTAATTTTTCATACCAAGCACGTGGTGCTTGCTTCAAACCATACAAAGATTTTATCAATTTACATACCTTTTGTTCCTGACCTTTGATAACAAAACCTTCAGGTTGCAACATATAAACATCTTCTTTCAAATCTCCATTAAAAAGACTATCTTAACATCCATATGATGTATATTCCATCCTTTTTGTGCTGCTAAAGAAAACAAAGCTCGAATAGTGCCCCATTTTGTTGTAGGAGAAAATGTTTCAGTGTAGTCAACACCTTCTTTCTGAGCATATCCCTTTACTACAAGTCTTTCTTTGTGTTTCTCAAGAGATCCATCAGCTTTATATTTGTTTTTAAATACCCACTTGTAGCCAATAGGTTTGGTTCCAATTGGAGGATCCACCAACCTCCAAGTTCCATATTTTATGAGAGCATCATACTCTCTTTGCATTGCACTTTTCCATGCATCACTAGTTGTTGCTTCTTGGAATGAAGAAAATTCATCAACAACAAAAAAATTTAATTCAAAATCATCACACCTTTTTGGAATTGTCTTGGACCACAGGGATCTATGGACTGGTTGTTCTGATGTTTTCTCAATTTCTGGTTCACATTCTTTTGTAACAAGTTCATCAGAAACTGGTTCACATTCATTTGTAGCATGTTCTTCACAAGAAATTTCAGATTCATTAGACTCTTTCACATTCTCTATCACTTCCAAAGATTGATTGAGAAGAGGAATCCCCCCTACAAGAGTTGGAAGTGCATTATCCCATTAATGATAGAATTTTTTTGAATGAAATCGATCAAGATGAGCAAGTTGTTTATTAATAGTGGATGCATCTTTTCCAAATTCTAAAAAATAACATCTCGAGAAACAACAAACTTTTTGTTTTCCTCATCATATAGACGATAAGCTTTAGAAGTAGTAGAATATCCCAAAAATGTGCATTTTCTACTCCTAGCTTCCAAATTATTTCTTAGTTGTTCAGGAAGTAAAGCATAGCAGGGGGAGCCAAAAACTCTAAAATGCTTCACATGGGGAAGACGGCCATGCCACATTTCATAAGGAGATTTATTTTCTAGTGTAGTAAACAGACTTCTATTTTTGATGTAGACAGCACAAAGAATTGCTTTTCCCCAAAATATTAATTTAACATTTTGAAAAAACATCATAGATCTAACCATATTCAATAGGGTTCTGTTCATACGTTCTGCCACACCATTCTGTTATGGATTATAGGGAACAATGGTTTGATGCTTTATGCCATTGTGCTGTAGATATTTTTTAAAATCTTTAGAAGTGTACTCTCCACCATTATCACTTCTAAGAGTTTGAATATTGAGTTGAGTTTCATTTTTTATCCACAAATGAAATTTTTTGAAGGTATCAAAAGCTTGAGATTTTTCCTTTAATAAATAAACCCAACACATCCTGGTATAGTCATCAATAAAATTCATAATATATTTATTTCCATTTGCTGATGGAATAGACATAGGCCCACACAAATCTGAGTGAATGAGAGCTAGCTTTCTAGAAGCTGGAGATACAGAATCATGAAAAGGTTGTTTACTGTGTTTGCCTAAAATGCAAGCATCACATTGAGAAATTTGTTTTGGAATAGTGAGAATCCCTTGAACTCCATTTTGTTTCATGATCCTAAGACTATCATAGCTAATGTGACCAAATCTTGCATGCCATAACAAACTAGAAGACAAGTTACCACTATGCTGAGAGAAATTTGCAGTATGCTGGGAATGGGATGAAGTACCTTTCAAATGTAAAAGTGTTCCAACTTCTACCCCGGTCATAACAATCAAAGAATCAACAGATCGTCTAATTTCAATGATGCCATCAAACATATGCATTGAATGACCTTGTTGTCTAATATTCACAAGGGATATCAAATTTCTCTCCAACTGTGGAAGATAAAAAACATTAGAAAGTATGTAATCAGCAAGACTTGGTAATTTAAGTCTAACAAAACCAATCCCTGAAGGTTGTAATTCAGATTTGTCAGCAAAATATACTACTCCATCCACTTGATCATTGAATGTCTCAAAAAAATCTCTTCTAAATGTCATATGGCATGTGGCTCCAGTATCTAACAACCAAGTATCATTCAAAGAAAAATATGAAGTACTAAAAACTTCTTCAATCCCAACATTACAATGTGCTACAACATAGTGTGCAAATTTAGGAGGGTTACCTTTGTCTGGTGGCTTTTCCTTTTTATCACAAATCTTCTCCCAAGGAGTTCGACAAAGGTTGGAACTATGACCCATTTTTCCACATCTATAGCATTGCATAGATTGCTTGTCTCTCGATTGGATGTCTCTGTGTTGATAATCTCTATGCTGGTGTTGCGACTGAGAATGTTGGTTGCCACCTTTGCCACTAGATTGTCTTCTCCCATGACCTCTATTGCTAGTGTCTTGTCTAGAAAAATTATCTTTAGATGTTTACCCCTGCTGTGCAAGATATAAAGTCTCAACATTTGAAACCGATGCCTTCTTCCCAAATGCTTTTTCTCTCTCTGTGATTTTTTCCACAAGTTTATCAAATGTTATATCCTTCATTTTCTCACTAGCTTGAAGAGACTCAAGATAGTGTGAATAGGTAGGATAAAGAGCTTTAATAAAAGCAGTGAGTTGAAGATCAACTTTTACACCTCTAGCTTCATTATCATGATATAATGCTCTAATTTTAGAAGCCAACTTCATTGGATCATTATCTTTCAACTCTAAATTGAATAACTTCATTAACAACTGAATGATTTCAAGTTCTGAATGTGAATCATATAGATCTTTGAGTTTTTTTAATGCTGCAAATGCATTTTTACAAGAGATTATATGTCTACTTACCTCTTCACTAATTGAGGTGGCAATCAATGCATAAGCCTTGTTATCTTTATTCTTCCAGATGATAAGTTCTTTTTGATCTATAGGTTGTTCTAATTCTTCTGCACTATCATCCTTGCTTTCACAAATATCATCCCACAAATCATTAAAAATAAGTGTATTTTTAAATTTTCGAAACCATTCATGATAATTCTCTTTCCCAGAAAGAACTATTCCAACAATTGAAATTAAAGAATGCATTGGAATAAATTGCTCAATCTAAAATCTATTTTGTATGCTATACTAAATGAAGAAAATCATTTACTTCATAATAAAACTCAAAACTCCAGAGCTTGTAATTTTTTATTTTTTTTCTACAGGTTCTACAACTTGGCTCTAATACCACTATAATAGGCCCAAAATAATACAAAATAAAAATGCACACACATTCATTAAATTAAAAAACTGAAAAATATATTACAATCCGAACTGTTGAGACAATTGGAAGAAAACTACCAAAACATTATAAAAAATATAAACTACTAAAACTAAATTACTAAAGATAACTAATAAATAAAAATATCTCATAGGATTAGTTGATTAGTTATCAACTATAGCGATCCAACGCATTTTGAATTTTGAAAAAACCCCAAGGAAATGTAAAGAGGAGGTCATTGCTTTGATAGAAAAGAAAACTAATATTGGAAGGAGAGTGAATGGCTCTCTCTGAGGGCCCAATGAGGCTAACGTCTTGGAATGTTAGAGGCTTGAATGCCTCTAACAAAGCCCTCCTCATAAAGGATCAAATCCTGATGACTGGAGCAGAAATAGTGTTATTATAGGAAACTAATTTTTTAGAGGAACTAGGTAATAAGTTTTTTAAAAAATGGAAGAATTGGTCTTCTTGTCTCTCCCCCTCCATTGGTGCTTCGGGAGGTTTAGCCTTGTTATGGTAGCACAATAAATGTCAAGTCCAAATGTTAAGCGCAAACTCTAATTTGACTGTGAGTGAAGTTTCATGCTTTGATCTCAAATTCGTGGTTATTGATTTTATTGTTTGATTGTAGTTGTCATCAAACAAAGGCTATGGGGATTGCTATCTGGGATTTTGTAGAATTTGGAGCCCTTGTAGGTTATATTGGGAGGGGATTTTAATGCTTCACTAGGACCACGGGATAAGGTTGGGGGTGGAGAGCCTTCCCCCAAAGTCATGCAAGATTTTAGGGAGTTTATGGAAGGTAATCCTTTGGTGGACTGTGTCCCAACTAATGGAATCACAACTTGGTTGAATAGAAGGAAGGGAGTATAGCATATTGGAGTAAGATTGGACAGACTCTTTCTCAATCCACATTGGGTATTGGAATATGGTTGTGTTTCAAGGATTCTTCATTTTTATGGATCTGACCATTTCCCTATTGATTTGGTTATTCCTCCTACCCCGATCTCTTTTAAACTAAAACCCTATTTCAAAATTGAAAAAATGTGGTTGAAAGACAAGAATTTATGTTGTTGTTCTAGTAGTGGTGGGCGGACAACCCTTATTTTGATAGATCTTGAATGTTCCAGCTGGCTAAAAGATTGGTCTATATGAAAACAAAAATCAAGGAATAGAATGAGGACTATTTCAGGAATATTTTTGAGGAAAAAGGAAGCCTGGAACTTCAATTAAGTCAACATAATGAATATGTCATTACATATGAATTGATAGAAGAAGTATATGAAGTACAGATGGAGCTAAAAGAGAAACTAGAGGAGGGAGAAACTGGAGGAGGTACTTTTGAATGAAGAAATTTATTGGAAACAACCATCTAGGAAATTATGGTTATTGGAGGGAGATAGAAACACAAGTTTTTTTCATACTTCGGCAAAAGTCAAAAGGCATAGAAACGTTATTTTTAGATCAAGGACAACTTTGGTAAATGGCTATAGGAGGATAATTAGATACAACTAGAAGTGATCCATTTTTTTGAAAATCTACTTAGGAATTTTGATTTGCCTCACGACTGTTCCAAGGTATTAGATTGTATCCCTACTCTTGTTTCTGATCAAGATAACACTATGTTGTTGGAGCCCTTTACTTTAAAATAAATAAAGAAGATGATATTTTCAATGGGGTCAGACAATTCACCAATACCGGACGAGTTTACTCCATTATTCTTTCAAAAATGTTGGGATTTTGTGCAAGAGGATATTTGGAGAGAAGTGGAGGAATCTAGAAACCATAGATGTATGTTGAAATAATTTAATACTACTTTCATCACTCTAATTCCCAAATGTTCCCAACTAAACACATTTGCAGATTTTAGGCCAATGTCATTATGTAACAGGATAAAAGTACAAAGTTGTGTCATAGTAGAGGACAACTAACGGGTTCCCATCGAAGGTACTTTCAACCAAACATGATTTGGCCAGACATGGTTTGACCGGACACTGTATGGATGAATGTGTGTGGCACATATGCGGCGCCATGTGGTGTCAACATGGAAGATAGGTTTCAACCAAAATAGGTCCGACCGAAAAAGGAAATTCTTAAAATATAAGAAAAATATGTTAGATCAATCAAGAATTGGTGCATATATATGAAGCGGGTTTCAATCAAAACTACTTATCTGGCATCCCATGTGGTAGCCAAAAAGAAAAATTTATAGAATTACAAAACTTCTCACTTTCGTAGCTGATTTCTCCATCAAAACTCAACTTTATTTAAAAAATAAAAATACCCTTTTTTAGAGCTTGGATTCAAGACTCTTTTCATATAATTTTTATAGTGTTTTCATTAGATCTAATATGTTATAATTTCAAAATACTGCAAGTATGTATTTTAACATTCGAGAAGACGTTGCTTCAAAAAAATAAAAAAATAGTAAATCATATCAGAAAAATCTAAAAATTAGATTTAACACTAGAGGAGAGAGTCGTCTTCAAGAATATATAATTTTTTTCTAAATGGTGTAGATTTGATAGGGGAAATTAGGTGGGAGAAGAAAACTATCGATTTCAAGTAAGTTTGATTTTGAATAGTTATAATGGAGGGAATATACATCCGAAACCAATCTTTCATTTTTTATGCACTGGCTATGCATGTCATCTAAAACATATTTTCAAGCCAAAGAAAAAAAAAATTATTTACATATAATTTTTTGGAGAGAACTAGACCCTTAATTTTAGTATTTTTCAATAATTGAAAAATAAACTTCAAAGATTAAAAAATTACATCAATTCTTATTCAAATAATTATTTAAAAATAATAGTAAAAAAATTCATACAATTTTACACATTTCATTAATTTACATCATCTTCAAATTTCAAACACAAATGCCACTTTTATGTCGTTGAAGTTGAATAGTTTTGGTGCTTTTAACCTTTTCCTTCATAAAAATGTGACACAAGTTTGTACTTTTACCCAACACCATATACAAGATATTCACTAAATCAATATCATCTTGTCTGACCAAGGTAAACCCTTCAATCATATTAGAACAAAAGGGAGGATTTATCCCAGGTAGAGAAATAATGGAGGGAGCTTTAGTAGCTCGTGAAGTACTACATTCTATTACAACAACACACAGTCCTACTATGATACTAAAGCTAGACATGATGAAGTCTTATGATAGGATCAGTTGGCCCTTTTTAAGACAAGTGATGGAAAAAATGGGTTTTGATAAGAAGTGGATTAAGTGGGTTATGTCTTGCATCATGGTGGCCAAGTTCTCGGTCCTTATTAATGGAACTCTTTTGGGGTTCTTTTCCTCCTCCCAAGGTGTGAGGAAAGGGGACTCACTACCCCCTTTCCTATTTATTATTCTAATAGAAGGTCTAAATAGGGTGATCTGACAGAAGCATGAGGTTGGTCTTTGGAAGGGCATTAACATCCATAGGTCTCAACTATCTCTTACACAATTATTTTACAAATGATTCTTTAATGTTTGGTAAGGGATGTCTTAGGGAAGCCTTAGTTGTCAAAGATACACTTCAGGAGTATTGTAATTCTTTAGAGCATTAATTAAATCCAAACAAGTCTAAAGTGTTTTTCTTCAATATGGGTAAATCAGCCATGTTGACTATTCAGAGGACATTTGGTTTCATGGTTGTTGAAACTTTGTGTAAGTACATGGGTGAAAGTAGACCAACTCATTGGACGAACATCATCCAATTAGTTAAAGATAGGATTTCAGGCTAAAAGGAAAGGTGGATATCTTTTGCAAGACATATTTTGATGGTAAAATTAGTACTCAACACTATTCCAAATTATGTTATGTTAGTAATTTTAGCTCTTAAAGTGATGCAGGTCAAGGGATGGTGGATCCAATTAAGGATAGTCCAAACCTTGTAGCTAGTCAAAACAACACAATGGAATACTCACAAATCAACACAATCAATTGTTTAACTTTGATTTTCATTAACATGCCTGACTGTAAGACCTTCTGGGTTAGGGCCAATTATAATCAGTAAACAATTCTGCAAGATCTACAACAGATCCAATACATTCAATAGCTAGTTCAACTCTTAAGACAATCAGAAGCTGATGGAAACCCTAAGGAAGATCTAAACTTGAGCTCACAAGCCTCCAAGCAATCTCCTTGTTGCCAAGTATGCAACCACTAGCTCTACTATTACAAACTATCTGATAGGAATTAGATCGACAAGTTCATGGAAACAAATTTTCCATAACTTCAACAACTCCAGCTTTGGTAGTGCACCTCTAAGCTTATGCTCCTTCTACCTTCACTACTGCTGCCCCAAACATCTACCCAAGCCCTCCTTAAATACTAATCATCAGCCACAAGTCGGAAAGATGAAAACCCAAAACCTTCCTAACAAATATTAAATGCCATACAAGTTGGCTTACATAATGTATACAGATATTTAATACAACATGTTGGCCTCTAGATCCACATAGGATAATCCAACAAAAGATACAAATAATAAATGCACCAAGCTGGCCCAACAAATTACACAGAACTCCATCGGCAAGTCAGATCTACCGAGAGATAGTGAAATAACCAAGCCAGCCAAGCATTGCCAAGCACCAGTGTCGACCGAACACTGTAGGCATGACCGAGTAACCTAGTCACCAAGCACTAGAGACTACCGAGTTCCTTTAGTGACTGAGCTTCCTTCAATGACCGAGGCCATCAGTCAAGGCTGCAACCAAGTAAAACCAGCCAAAACATAAACACTTATGCATTTTCACCAAGCACACAGAATGCCCCTACTCCAACCTTAGATGCCCTTGCATCAGACACCCCAGGTTCTAAAAGATGTTCATATGTGAGAAGAACATCTTCCAAGATTCAACCTATGAACCCCGAACTGGTTCTTCACATACAATTCCTCCACCTTTTCTGCTTGCAACTTCTTCCACTTATGTTTCCTCTATCTCTTCAAGTCTTTTCTAGAGAATGCACAGGTTTGTTCTCCATACTGATCATTCATTTTCTCTGGATCCACAACCTCAACTTGGCTACCAATACTGAGGCTTCTCCTACCGAGTGTTATATCCATCAAAGGCATCAGTGAAAACTTCCTATCATTCTTCTCAATAGTAAAAACATTCTTTACACAATCATACATAGCTCTGCAATCATATTGCCAAGGTCTACCAAGCAATATATGACAGCTGTCCATGTCCACAATGTCACATAACACAAGATCCTTATACTAGCCAATCTAAACATCAATGAAGCATTTTTCTCTTACTTCCACAGCATGAACATCTTGCAGCTAACCAATCCTATAAGGAAGTGGATGTTTCATTCTGCTTAAACCAAGTTTCCTAACCATGTCATCAGCAACAAGGTTATCAGTACTACCACTACCAACAATAACATTACAAAGTTTACCTCTAGACTTGCATCGGGTCTAAAACAAATTACTCCTCTGACAAAGTTTATCCTTTGTACCAAGCAATGTTCACCGAAGCAGCAAGTTCTCTGATTCAAGTTTGTTCAAAATGTTCTCATTCACCAGAGCAGGTCGTTGGTCAACCTTCTTCTATTGACACTCAAAAGAACGATGTCCTTCCTCTCCATAGTTATAGCAAGTACCTTTAAATATAACTCTACCTGTCTTCTTCTTAGGTTCTACAGGTTTCTGTTCATCTTCTACATCAGTCAGTTTCTCCTTTGCCGAGTGATCAATTTTCTCCTTCCCTTGGGAGTTATTAGGTTGTTTCCTTATCAACTTTTCTTCTACCCTCAGAGCATATTGATAAGCATCTTCTGCAGAATCAATCTTCAGCATACCAAGCTCATCTTGAATATTGAATCTCAGACCATTCACATACTGAGCCACCTTTTCCTTACCAATCTCTCAGTGTCCAGACTGAATAGTAAGTTTGTGGAATTCCTCAGTATAATCTTCAACAAACATATCCTTATGTTTTAGATTCTGTAACTTCTTAAACAATTCAAGCTCATAGTCGCAGGTATGAACTCAGCTTTCAATTTAGTTACCATCAACCTCCACCGATTGATCTTTAATTCACCTTCATCCTCTTGGTATCTTTGCAATTCTTTCCAGCAAAGAGCAGCATAACCTTTCAACTTTGTCTGTGCCAATCTCACCCGAAGAGGATCTTCAATTTCTTCCAACTCAAAGAAATCTTCAAGTTCACCAATCCAGTCAATTAAATTCTCAAGTTTCAAAGTGCCAGAGAAAGTAGAGACTTACATTTGGTAACCACTAAATTGAGTAGCAGATCTAGGAAACCGTGTAGTTTAGTCTTCACCAGATCTATCCCTCTGGTCTGTTGGGTCATTTTCCAGTCATAGAAAAAATCTTTTGAAAATGACCTCTTCCCTGCAAGTTTTGTAAAAGTTGTCTCACCCTACTGCAAACTAGTTTTAATGTGCAAAGAAAATCCATAATGTTTCATGGTTTGCAGTCTTGACCCCATGCTCTTTAATGCATCACCTTGCTCCAGTTCAGATCACATCTCCTAATTCGCAAAATCTAGGGAGATATCCAAGTTTTAAGGTCTACAGGAAATAGTTTCAGAATTTGCCAAAGTGTCAAAAACCCACAATGTTTTTGAAAACCCATGATGTTTTTAGTCTCCCTGCTACCTTTTGGTCTGCATGAAAACCCTGGATGTTTTCGATCTTTCATCGAAAACTCTATGTGTTTTCGACCTTGCATTTATTCCCTTTCATCGACATTCCTTGTTCGTCCATTCCAAGTGTGCAAGTGTGATCGAATGGTGGGCCCGGGTCTTCAAGGGCTTTAAAATGATTGGTTGTCACATGATCACATGTCAAAAATTTCTGACATGCAACCATGTAATTGGTTACTTCTTATGCTGGGCCCATTGGCGAGGAGGCCAGTGGTTCCGCTGGCAGTTATGTGGCATCCTGTGCTTCACTGTCACATGATCACATGTCAGAGTTTTCTAACATGTGATCATGTGACTGGTTAACACCTGTTCCTAAGCACGGTGGCAAGTGGTGATGTGGCATTTTCCAGTTGGTCAATGTGGCGGTGACATGGAAGTTCTCAATGGGGCCGTTGTCAAAGGGGTTTGCGGGTTGGCAAACGTGTATCAAGATCTATGGCTAGTGTATGATCTCAAACAATATTCTCCCCCCTTAAGATCATACGTCAATCTTCCAATTAAAGGGGCTTGTTTTTAGTGGGTCCAATGTGCTATGGAGATGTTGATGTGTGTGATTTTCATTGGTCGGGGAGCGGTGATGTGGAAAGTTGTCAACAGAGCTAAGGTTGTAACATGTTTGATGTGGTTCCAATTGTTCGATCTTGCTAACATGGTGGTTCCTGGTTGGAGGTTGATAGTGGCAAGTGTTGATGGTTTGTTGCATGTTTGCATGAGCCAGTTTCATGCTATGTGATCATGCGACAAACCCTATGTGTTAGTGGTGGTGATTATGCAGCAAGGTAGAAGGGTGACGTGGAGGTGTGTCACATGTTCACATAGCCCATTTCCTGGCTATGCGATCATGCGACAACTATTATTATGTCACTGTTGCAGAGTTAAGGCAGGTCCATGGTGCTAGTGTTGCCGAGTTGCTTGATTCTGGTTGGCTGCTGACTGGTGATGTGGCTAGAGCCTTCTGAGTGGGCTTATGATCGCAGTTGCATGACTAAAGATAAAGGTTAAGTCGCGAAGCCTGGGAAAGATAAGAGGATCTACGGTTGGGACTTAAAGCTGGTCTTAGTTTGAATATGGGTCATCGATTCCCTGTAGGCACCAAGATATGACCGTTGTCTTTCAATTTTAAATTTACAGATAGTTTTTGCGACAGGAAGTACCAAAATTGATGGTTTCAGTGGCCTGATTGGATTTGTTTGGTGGCACTTGCTATTGCAGTGTGGTCCAGGGTGTTCTTTGATCATTTGTAGGGGTCTGTACTATATGTTTTTGAGCTCAAGAAACTTTTTGCAAGTGGTGATTTGTACTGTTTTTCATGGAAACTCCTTGGTGTTCTGTATTGAGCTCGCAGATTTTCATGATTGCAGATCTACCTGAGATTTTATTTCTCCAGGTTGCCTATGTTTCCTACCCCTACATTGATTTTTTATGTATTCCAGTTGGTTAGGTGGGTGAAACCCTAACCCTTACCATGGTTAGTCATAGCTTGTTGCATCCTAACTTGTTTGGGATTCCAAGGTAACCAGTGGTATAAATAGTTGAAATTTTGACTTTGTAAGGGTTCCAGCTTAGAGTTCCTTTCTGGTTCCATGAAGCGTACTTTTTCTATAGATATTTCCTTTTCTCTGCATATAGGGTGTTCTTCTTCCATTGTTGGTTTTGAGAATATGATGCATATTGTAACAGATTTTTCTTATGTATGAGGATTTGATATACTCTTACTGTTACCAAGCTATCTCCATTTGAATTCTGAGTCCATTAATCATACATCAAGGGTGTTTGATTTTTCTATTTGTATTGCCTAAGTGTTTGCAAGTGGAGTTGTCTTCACAGAGATAATTGGTTCAGGGTTAGTGTTCATGTATGTATGAGCTGAGGTGTCAAAGATATTTCATGCTTGTCTTCCAGTGGATGTTGGTCAATGTATTATCTGCTTATAGGTCTCTTCTAAGGGGAGGGTTAAAATCCTTTAGATGGGTAATAACATACTTGGATACATAGGTGGGTTTTTAAGTTGAGGTTTGGTCATGGTGTGTGATTGATGTCAGGCATCAACACATTGAGTATATTGTGTTCTTATTTTATAGCTTTCTCTTGCAATAAGGTATTTGACTCTGTGGCCCATTGGACAAGGCACTGGTCTATCAGAGACTTAGGATATCTCAGGGGTCCTTTCAACCCAACATCAAAATCATTCAAATACCTTTCCCTTTCATGTTGGTGGTAGTATTAGGAAATTCTCTCTAGTATTTAGACTCATTCTATATGCAAGTAGGGTTGTTGCATAAGAATTTGCTTCATTGGGGTACAAGTTAACTGAAGGGGTTTGAAGACTATTCCACACTAATGTATCTACAGGCCTATTGTTTATCATGAGGTGTCTTGAGTGTGTAGATAAGGCATTTCTCACCTGAGTAATGTGGAGCTCAAAGAAGAAAGAGGATTCCTTTCAATCCTCATCAATTGGACTATTTTCTTATCAAACTTGAGTGCCTACCCTGAGAATCAAGACCATCATTTGATTCAAGTTTGGTCCTGGAAGGAAAAGCTCCAACAAAATGGTGACTCTACTGAGGAGAACATAAAAGGAGATACACATGTTGAGAATCTTTGGTTGTGGTTACATTGCAAATTTAAAATCTTATTGACCAGATTGATTTGCCCATCCGAGTCACCAACATGTTGGTGACTCTACTGGGGAAGAAGTAAAAGACAGCAAGTTTTCCTACTTGGTTGGATCATCCCAGAGTCTGGTTAAATGATCATAGAGTCTGATAGAAAAAACACATTAGTAACATCTTCTCACTGCATGCTGAGTGGCGACTCTGAAGTCTCTGTTTGATTAGTGTAGTTCCTGATAGATAGTGTACAAATCTTGGCATAGTTTTGTGTTGATTGGACGAAGAAGCAAGAACAAGTACAAAAATTTTCTCTTTAAGGAGGTGGTGACTCTATTTTGAAAGAATCTGATGAAGCTTCTAGGTGAGCTCTAGATTGGCCCTACCTTCCAATCAACAAGTAGAGTTTCTACTGCAAAACTTTCAGGTATTCTCTTGTTGAAAATGTTTCCCTACCAAGTGTTTAACACCAGCAGAAAGGGATGAGTTGTAGTGGGTGGTTCCTCATGGAGGAATATAGGACCTTTTGTTTTGATGGCATAGAAGGTGCCCCTAATGAGTTTTTTGCTAAGGATGGGGAGTGCTTGACTAAATTCCCGGCTGGTGGGTCTGTTTCTGCAAACCAGCATGTTGATGATGTCATGGATCTTTTTGGTGAAATGGATATTGAGCATGAAGATGTTGCTATGAAGCTTTTTGTGCATACATTTTCTGATGGTGCAAGAAATTAGTTCTTGTCCTTGCCTTCATGTTCAATCCCTTCTTGGGATGAATTGAGAGAAAAGTTTATTGAACTTTTTGATGAGGTTGTTGCTCTCAAGATGAAGATTGCAAAGAGAAAAATTGACATATGGCAGTTAGAGGAGGACAGAAGATTGAGAAGACTGGTGGTTCCTTATGGTGATCATGAGGAGGTCATTGTTTCTGATGTTGAGTCTCATTATGCAGGAAGTGTGAACTATGAAGCCAACATTGAGGTCATTGCAAATGAGAGTGCTGAAGATGAATCTGAGGATGACAATACTTTCATTTTATCTGCAAATTTTTCTTCTTTTCAGTATTAGAGTTCTTGCTTCTTGTCACGGTTTAATGATGTTTTGTGTGAAGAGGAAAATATTGAATATGATGCAGATGATGATTCTTGCATAGGCTGCTCCACACAAGATGAATTGAGGCCAGTGTTCTCGGTTCTTGTTCCTGATAGGGATGAAGCTGATGAAGATGAAGATGAAGCCCAAAGTCCATTGAGCAGTGAAAAGATATCAGCACTCTTGGCTGATGAGTTCCAAAGGTATGCACCTTGTATGGGCTTTGATTTGTAGCTCCCCTGTGATATACATGTTGACACTAATAATGAGGCCTATGTTCAAAGTGACCATGAAGATTCATGTATATTAGGTTCCCCCTCTGGTAGTGACTCTACAGAAAGAGAAGTAGAAGGACATGACAGTGTGTTTTCCTGTCATCAAGATTACAGTGATGAACAAATTTCTTGTTCAAACCCCTTTCCTGTTTCTGCTAAATATGATACTGAATGTGATAGTGTTGAGGACCTAGTCTTCAATAGTTAGGAAAAAATTTCTTTTGCTGAAAATGATGATGCAAATCAGTTCTTCCCCTGTCACCAAAATTTTGAGATAAACCTTCACTTGGTTCATTATCCAGTTCATGAAGATGTCGGTGATGAACCAAGTTGCTTAGTGGCTAAAGCAATGCATGAAGGTAAATTAGAGGATTCAAGTCCTTCTCAGCCAGGTAACTGTATAGTAATGCATGATGCTCCATATGCTACATTTTCTAGTGCATTACTAGATAAAAAATTTCTTTCCAGTCATCAGGAAGAAGTAGATGATGTTCCCTACTTCTTGGAGTATGAATATGAGTGTGAATACAATAGTCATGACTGGAAGAACATGGGTGGTGATTAGTGCAAGTTTGTTTTTCAGCCCATGAATATTCACATATGCTGGCTGCAAGATGGTCAAGAAATTTTCAGGTGGTTGGTCATGTATGTGGATGAAAATTAGATTTTTGATTCAGGAGGGTCACTGGTTTTCTTTTGGTGGCCTGGGGCCATCTTTGTAAATTTGTAAATTTTGTAAATATTTGTAAATAGTTTCCCTTTCCTATCTGTTCCCTGTGTTTTTTGAGGTCTTTGTGTTTTTCCAGTGGGTGGTCTATTTCTCCTCAGAGATCTAAGGTCCTCATTGTATCTATAGGAGATACATGTCCCCAACTAGAGCCATTGTTGGGTCATTTTCCAGTCATAGCAAAAATCTTTTGAAAATGACCTCTTCCCTGCAAGTTTTGTAAAAGTTGTCCTGCCCTGCTGCAAACCAATTTTAATGTGTGAAGAAAATCCATAATGTCTCATGGTTTGCACTCTTGGCCCCATGCTCTTTAATGTATCACCTTGCTCTAGTTCAAATTGCTTCTCCTAATTCATAAAATCCAGGGAGATATCCAAGTTTTAAGGTCTGCAGGAAATAGTTTCAAAATTTACCAAAGTGTCGAAAACCCACAATGTTTTTGAAAACCCATGATATTTTCAGTCTCCCTATTACCTTTTTGTCTACATAAAAACCTTGGATGTTTTTTTATCTTTCCCCGAAAACCCTGTGTGTTTTTGACCTCACATTTATTCCCTTTTGTCAATACTCCTTGTTCGTCGGTCCTAAGTGGGCAAGTGCAATCGGATGGTGGGCCCGGGTCTTCAAGGGCTTTAAAATAATTGGTTGTCACATGATCACATGTCATAAATTTCTAACATGTGACCATGTGATTGGTTACTTCTTGTGCTGGGCCCCTTGGCGGGGAGGGCAGTGGTCCCACTGGCAGTTATGTGGCATCCTATGGTTAGCTATCGCATGATCGCATGTTAGATTTTTTTGACATGCGATCATGTGACTGGTTGACACCTGTTCTTGAGCCCAGTGGTAGGTGGTGATGTGGCATTTTTTGATTGGTCAATGTAGCGGTGACATGGAAGTTCTCAATGGGGCCGTTGTCAGAGGGGTTTGCGGGTTGGCCAGCGTGTATCAAGATGTACGGTTGGTGTATGATCTCAAGGAATATTCTCCCCCCTTGAGATCATACGCTGATCATCTAATTAAAGGGGCTTGTTTTTAGTGGCTCCAACGTGGTATGGAGATGCTCATGTACGTGATTTTCATTGGTCAAGGAGCGGTAATGTGGAAAGTTGTCAGCAGAGTTGAGCTTGTAACATGTTTGATGTGGCGCCAGTTGTTCGGTCTCACTGACATGGTGGTTCCTAGTTGGAGGTTGACGGTGGCAAGTGCTAATGGTTTGTCACATGTTTGCATGAGCCAATTTCATGCTATGTGATCATGCGACAAACCCTGTGTGTTAGCAGTGGCGGTTATGTGGCAAGGTAGAAGGGTGACGTGGAGGTGTGTCGCATGTTCGCATAGCCTATTTCCTAGCTATGTGATCATGTGACAACTATTATGATGTCATCATTATGGAGTTAAGGTGGGTCCATGGTGCCAATGTTGCCGAGTTGCTCAACTCTGGTTGGCTGCTAACTGGTGATGTGTCTGAAGACTTCTGAGTGGGTTTGTGATCGCAGTCGCATGACTAAAGATAAAGGTTAAGTCATGAAGCTCGGGAAGGATAAGAGGATCTACGGTCGGGACTTAAAGCTGGTCTCAATTTGAATATGGGCTGTCGATTCCCTGCAGGCACCAAGATATGACCGTTTTCTTTCAATTTTAAATTTGCAGATCATTTTTGCGATAGGAAGTACCAAAATTGATGGTTTCAGCGGCATGATTGGATTTGTTTGGTGGCGCTTGTTGTTGCAGTGTGGTCCAAGGTGTTCTTTGGTCATTTCCAGGGGTCTGTACTATATGTTTTTGAGCTTGAGAAACTTTTTGCAAGCAGTGATTGGTACTAGTTTTCATGGCAACTCCCTGGTGTTCTGTACTGAGCTCACAGATTTTCATGATTGCAGATCTGCCTGAGATTTTCTTTCTCCAGGTTGCCTCTATTTCCTACCCCTGCATTGATTTTTGATGTATTCCAGTTGGTTAGGTGGGTGAAACCCTAACCCTTACCATGGTTACCCGTAGCTTGTCGCATCCTAACTTGTTTGAGATTCCAAGGTAACTAGTGGTATAAATAGTTGAAATTTTGACTTTGTACGGGTTCCAGCTTAGAGTTCCTTTTTGGTTCCATGAAGGGTCCTTTTCCTATAGATATTTCCTTTTCTCTGCCTATAGGGTGTTCTTCCATTGTTGGTTTTGAGAATATGATGCATATTGTAACAGATTTGTCTTATTTATGAGGATTTGATATACTCTTACTGTTACCAAGCTATCTCCATTTGAATTCTGAGTCCATTAATCATACATCAAGGGTGTTTGATTTTTCTATTTGCATTGCCTAAGTGTTTGCAAGTGGAGTTGTCTTTGCAGAGATAACTAGTTCAAGGTTAGTATCCATGTATGTATGAGCTGAGGTGTCAAAGATATTTCATGCTTGTCTTCTAGTGGATGTTGGTCAATGTATTATCTATTTATAGGTCTCTTCTAAGGGGAGGGTTAAAATCCTTTAGATTGGTAATAGCATACTTGGATACATAGGTGGGTTGTTAAGTTGATGTTTGGTCATGGTGTGTGATTTATGTCAGGCATCAACACATTGAGTATATTGTATTGTTGTTTCATAGCTTTCTCTTACAATAAGGTATTTGACTCTATGGCCCATTAGACAAGGCACTGGTCTATCAGAGACTTAGGATATCTCAAGGGTCCTTTCAACCCAACATCAAAATCATTCAAATACCTTTCCCTTTCATGTTGGTGGTAGTATTAGGAAGTTCTCTCTAGTCTTTAGAATCCTTCTATGCAAGTAGGGTTGTTGCATAAGAATTTGCTTCATTGGGGTACAAGTTACCTGAAAGGGTTTGAAGACTATTCCACACTAATGTATTTGCAGGCCTGTTGTTTAGCATGAGTTGTTTTGAGTGTGCAGATAAGGCAATACCCACCTAAGTGATGTGGAGCTCAAAGAAGAAGGAGGATTCCTTTCAATCCTCATCAATTGGACTATTTTCTTGTCAAACTTGAGTGCCTACCCTAAGAATCAAGCCCATCATTTGATTCAAGTTTGGTCCTGCAAGGAAAAGCTCCAACATGGTCATCACCACTAGATCCAGCATGTTCAAATTCATCAACAGCTTCTTCAAATGCATCCTTAGTGCCAACATTCTGAGGAAAACCAGTAACAGCTCTCATGATCTCGGCGACCATGTCCTTCTTCATCAATTCTATCTTAGATCTGAAATCTGATTTCACCTTCTCTGTAATCCTAGATTCTACAGTATCGCAGAGGTCTTGAATAACCCTAGGGTATAATCTTCTTGGTGGCATCCTTAAAGATAATAGAAACCCTCAGAAACAAACCCTCACTAATCACCTTGTAACAATCTCCAAGTTGTATGCCAGTCAAATTACAACCTACAATCTTGAAAAGCAACTAGGGTATAATTTCACAAGTCTAGTGCCATAGATCTACAATCAAAATCATAAGATCTTTCCTTCACTATGATTAACTTTGCAAGATCAGCCTTGCTAGGTCAAACTTCTGGTTCACAAGATCAACATTCACTTTAACAGGAACAAAACTTCACTCTGATACCACCTAACGCAGGTCAAGGGATGGTGGATCCAATTAAGGACAGTCCAAACCTTGCAGCTAGTCAGAACAATGCAATGGAATACTCACAAATCAACACAATCAATTGTTTAACTTTGATTTTCATTAACATGCTCGGTTGTAAGGCCTTCTGGGTTAGGGCCAATTACAATAAGTAAACAATTCTGCAAGATCTACAACAGATCCAATACATTCAATAGCTAGTTCAGCTCTGAAGATAATCAGAAGCTAATGGAAACCCTAAGGCAGATCTAAACTTGAGCTCGCAAGCCTCCAAGCAATCTCCTTGTTCCCAAGTATGCAACCAATAGCTCTACTATTACAAATATCTAATAGGAATCAGATCTACAAGTTCATGGAAACAACTTTTCCACAACTTCACCAACTCCAGCTTCGGTAATTGTCACCCAATTTTCATGTGCATGCAAATTTGGCTGATATCTATCCCCAAGTCCCCATTTTAACCTTGTTGAACACCATCAAAAAAATTTATGAGCTTCTACCTTGTCTTCTGGTCTCTGCAAATGTTTTAAGCCCTCTGGCTTGCAAGTACATTTGAAAATCTAGTCGTTGCTGCAAAACCCTAAAAACCCCTTTGGCTGATTCTAATTCTTCATTACCTTTTTAGGCCACTTAAATCTTTAAAATGCATGTGCTAAAAATTTGACCACTTTCATGTGTTAAGTCTCTAGGATGTCAGGCAGGGTCCCTTTTAATTTTTCCTACCAAAGCCTAAGTTTTCGACAAATATTTCCTCCCGACCTTCCCTTTTAACTTGTGGCTGTCGCATGTTCACAAGGAATATTCTTTGCCCTTGTGATCATGTGATAGGATGACACCTATCTCGGTAGGCCTAGTTCTTAGTTGATATAAGATCCAATGGTTATCACATGATCTCATGGGATCTTTCGATCCCATGCGATCATGCAACAACCATTGATATGGTATCGGCATCACAGTAGCTGTTGGTGGGTCCTTCATGCCACATTGTAGTGACATGCTAGTTTCCTATTGGTCATTATGGGATGACTCTGTAGAGTACCCAAAGTGCAAGGTATGCCCCAGTTGATCTAAGATCTATGGTGGTCACATGTTTGCATGAAATCTTTCGATTCCATGCGATCATGTGATAGCCGTTAGATCCGCTTTATTGCTAAGTCTTCGGCGGTGGGTCCTCGAGTGGTGACATGTTCATTCTTCATTGGGTGGCCAATTGATGACAAGGATTCATCAGTGGGTCCAATGGTTAGGGAATCTGTAGAGGCACCGATTGATCCAAGATGAATGGCTATTGCATGATCTCATGGGATCTTCTGATCCCATGAGATCATGCGACCACCATCCGATGCAAGGATCAGATTCTTTTGACTTCTGAGGTGTCAGTCGACTATGAGGTGCTCATTTTCTATTGGCTCTTGACTGATGATGTGGCCTTTGACCTTTTCAAAAGGGATTGCAATATCTTTCATAGGTTTCTTGTTGGTTTGTTCCTGTTGGTCAAATGTGAGGACGTAGGTAGTTCAAATTTATGTTTTCAGGGGCGGTTGCAATTGGAAAGGGGATGCAGAGATCTAGATAGCTATTTCGGTGGATTTTCCTCCTAAGAGTACCAGATTTGATAGTTATGGTGACTTGATGTTGTAGCGAGGTAGTTGGATAAAGGTTTTTCTCTGCCAGCAGTTTGAGTACAGGGATGGGCACTCAAACAAAATATCTGATTGGCCATGATGTTGTAGAGATACATTTATGATCAAATTTGATTGAGTTAGGGTTTGATATTATTGTAAAATTATGTAACCCTAATTAGGTTTTTTCTCCTACCGATGTGCATTAGAGGAGATGTATATATTGTTTTTAGAGCTTTTACAAGCTCGGAGTTCACATTTTTTAAGAAGAAAGTCTCTTTCTTAGAAGGCTATCTATGGCATTTTTCTGCCCTCTGGTTTTCTACATTCTGTAATCTCCCATTGATGCTTCAAATATTATAGAGGTATTTTGTGACAATTCTTCATGTCCCTATGCTTCCTTACCTGAATTATCTCTTATTGAATCGAAGTATATGTATGTTTTGAGTGATATCTCAAGGTTCCTGATCCCTCTCTCTTTTTGCAATTATTGTGTGTTATTGTGGATGATTTGATGTGAATACTTTTGTGGGTATACCTCAACCCCTTAACAATCTTGTCTCATTCTTATGCCGAGTTACAGAGGTGAATGTTTGTCTGCAAGTTCTAGATTGTGTCTAAACTTTTAGGAATACTATTGTTTGTGAAAGCTCTCTCTCTTTCCTTGAATAGTCACTTTTCTATTGCAGACCCTTCTATGAAATATTTATGTAGGCCTATTTAGTGAGTTGTGATCTCCTAGACCTGAGTTGTTCATTATTTTCATCCTCTATACTAAGATTCAAACCCTTCATTTTGGTGTATCACTTAGTAGGTACTTTTCTTTCAAGTCATTTCCCTTTCCAAGCATTCCTTCTATCCCTTTCCCTCAAAGATTTACTTTTCATGTCTAGAAGCAAATTAAGGTGATTATCCAAGAGGAACCAGCCTAGATCCTGGAGGTCTCATCTCAGTTAGCATAGGTCCCACACCTGAAGATGATTACCATGTTATACTAGGTTATCAAGACTACAAGGGCTTGAAACAAGGGTGCAAACTTAGTGTATAACAATAATGCACCTCTAATTTTATGCTCCTTCTACCTTCATTGTTGCTGCCCCAAACATCTACCCAAGCCCTCCTTAAATACTAATCATTAGCCACAAGTTGGCAAGATGAAAAACCAAACCCTTCCTAACAAATATTAAATGCCATACAAGTCAGCTTACAAAATGTATACAAACATTTAATACAACATGTCGGCCTCCAGATCCACATAGGAGAATCCAACAAAAGGTACAAATAATAAATGCACCAAGTCAGCCCAACAAATCACATAGAACTCCATCGGCAAGTCAAATCTACTAAGCGACAATGAAATAACCAAGCTATCCAAGCATCGCTGAGCACCAGTGTTGACCGAACACCACAGACATGACCGAGTAACCTATTCACCGAGCACCAAATACTACCAAGTTCCTTTCATGACCGAGCTTCCTTCAATGACTGAGGCCATTGGTCAAGGTTGCAACTGAGTAAAACTGGCCAAAGCACAAACACTTATGCAGTTTCACCAAGCACACAGAATGCCCCTACTCCAACCTTGGATGCCCTTGCATCATAAAGGTACCATAGATACTCTTAAGAAACTTTTGAGAGAATTTATATGGAAAGATAACATGAATGACAAAAATAAAATTGCTCTAGTTTCATGAAACAAAATATGTCAACCTAGGGATAAAGGACATGTGGTAATTCAGAATATGTATGAAAGAAAACTAAGTTTAGGGGCGAAATTGACTTGGAAGTATTATGAAAACCAATCAGCATTATGGGAAAAAAATATTAGAGAAAAATACTTATATGGGGATGTTTGTGAGAGGATATTCACTATGGGAAACCCCCCATGGGGTTCAACCATGTGGAACTTCATGATGAGGTGTAGAGAGGTCATTATTCCTCTACCATCTTAAAATGGATGAACTCCTCATTTAAGACCTTTTAGCTCCCAACCTCTATCAACCTTTTAGACCATGGATGGATTCATACTCAATCACCTCTTTCTCCTATTTGGTCCCATATTATCCCTTTTCAAACAATGCAGTATCTAAGACCTCATGGTTAGCTCAATATGGGCCTAGTATCTAAGACCTCGTGGTTAACTCACTATGGTTACCTAAGTCGACTTGTTCCCTAGGATTTGTGAACTATAGGCCCAATGTTGTCTCAAGGATTTAATTCTTAAAATATGGTGACCCATCAGATTTCTTTATTTTCTCACCCAAAAACCCATATAAAAGAAATCCTAGGCACCTCATTTTACATAACATGAGACATAAGAAGAAGAAAGGAAAGAACAAGCAAGCACAAAAGAAAGGAGAAAAAGAAAGGGAGACAATTTTATGATTCAAGCATTCAAGTCTTCAAAGATTCAAGGATCCCTTGTGGGCATCTTTCTTCTTCAAGATCTAGAATATTGTTGGTGATCAAGGGAGGAGATCTACATTGTGGCATTCATCATATTATTTATTTGATGCATACTCACATTCATGGATCCATGAAGTGATTTTGGTAGATCCATAGCATGTGTGGAGAAATCCGACAATGCAAGTTCATGATCAACATAAAAACACAACAAAATCCTTATTGACAAGGGTTTCCTCAAGAAATTTTTTTGTATGAAGGAGCAAGATCTTAGAATCATAGGTATAGATCTGGAAATCATAGACAAAGATCTATCAGAAGAATCTAGGTCAACTTTATAAAAGTGCCTCAAGAATATGGTGACTTAAGTTGACCTATTCTGGAACATGATGACATGGTCAACCTATACTAACATCTTGTGATTTTTAACACTTTCTGGGTTTTCAGTCATGATCATAGTTCTGCAATCAGAAATTCAGTTATAGGTCCAAAATAATAGTTTTCAGAGTAGAAAAGTACATTCCTCTACACATTTCAAGGTAAGTACTTCATTATCCATTTCATATCTTTTCTTCGATATGTTTTCACATCTTAATTGGGTTGATTTCTTACATTTAGTATCTAGATCTCTATTGCTTGTCTTGCTAAATCAATTAGTTCAATTTTACAAGTACAATTACATAACCTTAATCAAATCTTACATTCCAAGAAAGAGGACTTGTTTGTGTACTTCCATAGTATAATTTGGGTTTAGCATTGGCATCCCTTTATCTCCTTGGGTTTTGCTAATCTAACTTACATTATATTGAGAGTTATACCTGGAAGCCCCTCTTTCTCTTTTATTTTGAATGTTAAGATGGAAATGGTTAATTAATAAATATGTTCCACATAGTTTACATTACTAAATTCATCAACACTATTTTCCCCCTTAACATTTTCGTGAACCCAATGTATTACAACTTCCTTTTGACCTCATTGTTAGATTATCTCATGTGTTCACCTTCATTAAACATTTTGGTGAACCTGATGTATTAAAACTTCCTTTTGATATTGGTGTTAGATTTCCTTTTGCATTATCTTATGTGTTCACCTTCATTAAACATTTTGGCACACCCAATGTTTTATAACTTCCTTTTGATCTTGGTGTTATATTTCCCTTTGCATTAGCTTGTGTGTTCACCTTCACTAAACATTTTGATGAACCTGACACATCTCCACCTTTTGATTTTAGAGTTAGAAACTTTTATCTCTCTTATTTCCTTCTTGACATTAGGTGTTCACCTTCTTTTTCTAAACCTGGTCTCTTATACCTCTTTATTGCATTTTGAAGTTAAATTTTGCTACATTGTTTTGGTAATCTCTTCTTTGTGAAGTTAGATTGTGTCTTTGTGCATCTAGATCTACTCTTGTTTGCATTTGTAGTATTTAGAACTTCTTAGCTAAATCTCCTTTTCATGGCATTTATATCATTGAGTGTGTACTTTTCATTCCTTATCTTTGAAAAATTCATTATATCTTGCATACATTTCAATCACAAAATGGTTAGTTGTATCTAGCCTATTTGTATTTCTATTTTTCTCAAGTTGCACAAGTCAATTAAAGAATTTTCTAAACATTATTCCATTATCTTTGACATAAAACACCACCCTCCTATCAACTCAGCTTTATCATATGATTTTCTACTTTATGGAGATGAGAGGTGGATTGATATTGTCCCTTCTCCTAATATAGGCCTTGACTATGGGGATACTTTGGTTGAGGGTGGTCCTATATCTTCTTTCAATACTCCCACCTTTATGAATTCTACTTTACCTCATGACTATTCTATGGTGTGCCTTATTGATAGAGATGTTCCTTCCACTCATAATATCACTATTTAAGATGAACCTCTAGATAATAATGTTGACTATTCTCATAAAAGAGAAACCTTTTCTTTTCAACATGATACACTTGATGTTTCTCCTTCTCCTAAAACATACTCTCCTCTTAGGGATATTTTAAAGCAAGAGGAAGACATTATAAATACTTTTATCAATATAACTTTGCATTTATTTAATGCTCCTAGTAGTGATGAAGCATTAATGAAATTTTACAATCCCTATTCTAAGGATTTCTTGGGACAAGAGGATAATATCAATCTCCTTAGTTCTCTCCCTTCTAGTGATGAGTTTATGGAGAAGGAAGATCTTAATCAATTTAATGTTTCTCAACCTATTTTCACTCTCAAAGGTTACCCTTTATCAAATAAACCACTTATCACCCTTAAATCTTTTCTTTCCATAAATATTAAGGGGAAACCTAACAATTATTTGGATTATCATGCGGTGTCTCACACCTATGGTACAAGAAATAATCCTCAACCTACTTCTTCTCTCCTACCTTCTTAACCCATTCTTCCCCCTCCACCCCATCTTTCTCAAAATCTTGGAATGGATTATGATTTGGTAGCATAATTACATAATACGCCTGCCAAGATTTCTCTTTGGGAACTTCTTCAAACATCACCTACATATCATGAAGCCTTTCAAAAAGATTTACCCACTCTTCCAACTTCACCTCCTAAACAAGATTACATCAATGCCTTTTTACAATGCATGAATGCTACACCTACTCCACATCAAATTGTGTTTACTCATGGTGATTTGTCTCCTAAAGAGATTCAAGATTTTTATGATTCTCTTATGTAATATGTCCTTATCAATGGTAACATCATTCATAGAACCTTCTTTATAATCGATCTAGGCTTATTATTTATAGTATAGACATGCTCAAAGAAATTAAATCCGATCTTTCAAATATCAAACCTGATAATGTTCCTATACATGAAGTTGATAATTTTTCTATGAAAACCTTAGCCATCATCACTTTACCTATCAAAGCAGGTCTCATTGTTTTAAATGCCCCCATTCATGTCATACATGGAACTCTTAATTATAACCTTCTTTTGGGTAGTCCTTGGTTAAATGTTATGCATGCTATTCCTCCAACTCTTCATAAAAAGTCAAGTTTATCAAAAAATGCAGTATCTAAGACCTCAGGGTTATCTCCTTATGGGCCAACCCTAGAATAGGTCAACCAAGGAAACCTATTGTAGAATAGCCCAACCTATGTTGACATATTTCGGAATAGGTCAATCAATTCAACCTGTTCCCCGAGGTTTGTAAACCTTGGGCTCGATGTTGTCTTAGGGATTTAATTCTTCAAATATGGTAACCTCATCAGCTTGCTTTGTTTTCCCATCCAAAAACATGTATAAAAGGAAGCCTAGGTACCTCATTTTACATAACATAAGAGATAAGAATAATCAAGGAAAGAACACGAAGCACAAAAGAAAGGAGAAGAAGAAAGGGAGACAATTTTATGATTCAAGCATTCAAGGCATCAAAGATTAAAGGATCCTTTGTGGACATCTTTCCTCTTCAAGATCTAGCATATTGTTGGCCATCAAGAGAGGAGATTTACATTATGGCATTCATCATCTTCTTCATTTGATGCACACTTACATCCATGGCTCCATGAAGTGATTTTGGTAGATCCATAGCATTTGTGGAGATTTCCTACAATGTAAATTCATAATCAATAATCAAAAACAAAAAACTCCTTATTGACAAGGGTTTCCTTGAGAGATTTTTGTGTATGCAGAAGTGGGATCTTAAAATTGCAGGTACAGATCTAGAAGTTGTAGTCAAAGATCTATCAGAAGAATTTGGGTCAAATTCAAAAAAGTTCCTTAGGAACACGGTGACTTAAGTCGACCTATTCCGAAACACGGTGACATGGTCGACCTATTCTCGATAGCTTGATATTTTAGCACTTTCTGGGTTTTCAGCTGTGATCATTGATCCACTGTTAGAAATTCAATTACAGGTCTAGAAAAATAATTTTTAGAGCATAAAAGTACATTCCTCTACACATTTCAAGGTAAGTACTTCATTATCCATTTCATATCTTTTCTTAGATCTATTTTCTCATCTTAATTATTTAGATTGATTACATTTAGTACCTAGATCTCTATTGCTTATCTTGCTAAATCAATTAGTTCAATTTTCCAAGTACATTTGCATATAACCTTAATTGAATCTTACATTGCATGAAACAATACTTACTTGTGTAATTCCTTAGTATAATTTAGGTTTAGCATTGGCATCCCTTTATCCCCTTGGGTTTTATTAATCTAACTTAGGTTATATTGAGTGTTACGCCTAGAAGATCCTATTTCTCTTGTATTTTGAATGTTAGGATGGAAATGGTTAATAACTAAATGAATCTCACATACTTTACATTACTAAATTCATCAACACCATTTTCTCCCTAAACAATGCCTCATTTATCTTGGGTGCTAAATTTGGGAAACAAGGCCTTATTCTGGACAGATTTATAGAATGGTCAACCCCCTATAGCATCAATCTGCAATTTGTCTAGGGCTTGTGAAGTATTGACTCATATATGGGGGGAGAAAGTGTTATATTATGTCCAAATAAGAATGTACGAAGATTCTCCTAGGACATATTGGAAGGATTTGGTTGATATCCCTATTCCAAAGAGTGAAAAATCTCAACTTGTTAACTTTTTAAGGCAATTAAGATTTAATTTTAATATAGAAAGTGATAGACTTATTTGGGCAAAAATTTGTAATGGTAAGTATTCGGTTAAAGAAGGATACAAATTGATAATCAATGGGGGATTATAGAGTGGTATGAGGGAATCAAATTTTGTTGGCATGATGTTGTCCTACCTAAAGTAGGTGTTTTCTTATGGTTGGCTCTGTAGAAGAGGATCCTCACTAATGAGAGACTTCAAAGGTTGGGCATTGCAAATAGTTTCTCCTATGTACTATATGGGAATGAGAGAGGATATATTAATCATCTTATGGTAAAGTCCAATTTATCTCAAAATTGTTGGAGGTGCATTATTGATAAGTTAGGTTGGCAAGGCCCTCTCCCATTCTCCCTTCATCAACTAGTACTTGGCTGGACTTTATTTGACAAAGGATCATTTTCTTTATAAATTTGAGTGGAGAGAAATTAAAGGATATTCAAGAATGAATCTTTGTCGATTGATGGGGTGTGTGCTCAGATTGAGACTTCAATTTTAGAATCAGTTAATACATTCGTCACGAGATCAAAGTCTCTTTCTTCTAATTTTTCTTCAAAAGATAATTGCATTCTAAATAATTTTGGCATCAAATAATAATCCCCTTTAAAGGATCTTTAGTTGATAAAGTGTGCAAAGTGGATGTTAGAAAATTGGTGAAGTGGGAAAAACCTAGTGAACCCTGTTTGAAACTAAATTTTGACGACGCTTTGAAAGGAAACTTGGGGCAATCTAGGATTGGTGTTGTACTAAGGGACCACAATAGTCATATTCTCAAGACAATGTTTGCTAGGATACCAGATAGTATGAGTAATGTGGTAAAGGCTACGATAATTTTGGAAGGGGTCAAATGAAAAATCTCATTAAGATGAGACGATATATACATAGAGGGTGATTCACATATAGTTAAAAGTGCCCTCATTTCAAAGAAAGTGGTTAGCTGGAAGCTACAATATGTGTTGCGGGAGGTGTGTAAATTGCTCCCTCACTTTCGTAAACTTAAAATTTCCTATTTCTATAGGGAGACAAATTCTATTGCGCATTGGCTAGCTAATTTAGAATCAAAGCTAGAATAGGAATCTTTTGTTTTGGATCTACAACAACCTAAATTAGCGTAAAATAACAATCTCCTGTCGCACTTTAGGCTAACTTAGAGGAATCAGTCGAGTAATACTTTGCTGATTTGTACTTGGTCGAGTAACACTCATCCAAATCCACATGTGTGCCTAATTAAACCTACATGGCTAGAGGTACTCAGCTAAGTAGGACATAGCTCAATCCTACTTGGTCGAGTCTCACTCCCTAAATAAAATCCCCGAAAGGTGCTTTAAGCCCCTCATTTGCATAATGAGGGGCTCGCATGGGTGCCGACTCCTAATAGACATCGACTGAGTACGATTCGGTTGAATTCCACTTGGTCGAGTCCTACTCAGCCAAACTCTCTGATGTGGCATGCCATATAGTAGCCAAACCCCAAAAATCTATAGAATTGTAGAAGATTTAACTTCTACAGTTTCTTTTCCTATGAAAAATAAAAAAATTTTAAAAAGTAAAAATACCCTTTTGTAGAGCTGAGAATCAAGAGTCAAGACATATTAATTTTATAGTATTTCAATTACAATTTTTTTATTAAATTTACTAAATACTACAAGTAGGTATATTAAGTTTCCAGAAGATGTTGATTCAAATTTGAAAAATTAAAAAATTACATATAATAATAGAAAAGAGATTCCTATTCAAGAATATATATATATATATATATATATATATATATATATATATATATATATATATATATATATATATATATATATATATATATATTGTTTGGTGTAGTTTTGATTGGGGAAAGAAGGTGGGAGATGAAAACTATTGATTTCAGGTAAGTTTGACTTTGAATAGTTATAACAAACACAATATATATCAAAAATAATTTATTTATTTTTTTTGCACTAGCTATACATGTTATCTAAAACATATTTTGAAATCAATAGAAAAAACATTTTTTTAGTTATAGTTTTTTAGCGGGAAGTAGACTCCTTGATTTGTAGTATTTTTCAGCAAATAAAAAATAGACTTTAAATTTTTTTAAAAATATATCAATTTTTTACTAAAATTATTATTTTTAATTGTAAACATAAACTTCATCTAGTTTTACTCATTTCATCGAATTACATCATCTTCAAATTCTCAATAGAAATATCACTTTTATGCCCTTGAAGTTGAACAGTTTAGATGTTGTTAGCCTTTTCCTTTATAAAGTGTGACAACTTATTGTGTTTTTACCCATTATTAAAGTTTGACAACTTATTGTGTCTTTACCCATTATTAAGTGCAAATCAAAATCTATCCACCTCACTTTTCCTCCAATAATATGTGGATGTCTTCGATCAGATACTCTTCCAGGCAGTATACAGCTACTGGAAAGCTAAGAGGGATCGATGGAAAAGGCCTATTCTGCGTTGATTGCAGCCACCTCCGCCAATCAATGGGACCAAATCATACAATATTTTCAGACCTAGAGAGAAGACCCATCGGCTCCACACAAGGAGGACACAAAGGTGAGAAAACAATGTTCAATCCTTTGAGAAACTTCGTCAGGTAAGGCACAATCTAGAGCAAGGAAAACGAGTGTTTGAAGCTTTGACAAAGAGGGAAGAGAAGAAACGGGAATTCATGGAGTCGGAATAAACTTGTAAAGGGAGAAGATAAAATACAAGCATGATACCCAACTTCACTCCCTTAAATAAATCCACAGTAAACAAATGTGGAGATGATGAATTTGTGTTACAGGTTTGCTTGTAATTCTTCAGATCTAGCAAATGCTCAGGCACACATTCATCCCTGATTTGCACAAACACCACTTGTTACAGATGCTATGCTAATTAGACAATCATATGAAGCAATGATTGTTGTAGTGCCAAGTTGAGGACAACTCTTTAATTGGTCGTTGAGGTGGTATTCCCCATGTCTTTACTACGAGCTGGTTGTGATGTTGATATGGTTGGCTACTCTAATATCAAGATTGGCAACCTAATTTCCCATCATTCCTCCTTTAGACTTCACAGTTCATCACTCAATTCAGCTGGATGCTATGTTAAGATGCCTTGAATTTCTAACATGCTTGAGAGCTAAGAGAGCTAAGGCTACTTGAAGAACGCTATTGCTGATTGAATCTATGATGTCACAGTATGGGTAAAGAATGGTTTGTGGATATTTATTGCTGGTGATGTGCTTTAATACCCTGGCTCTTCGAGATGCTAGTTTGGATCATAGAATTTCTCTGACTCGAATTATCAATTTATATCCTTGTTATTATGCTGGGGCTATGTTACCAGAAATGAGAAACGCAATTGCAAGGTAACGTGATGAGAAACGAGATATTTAAAAGTTTCTTATAAGAAACGTAATATATATGTGTGTGTGTGTGTCAAATAAAAATAATAATTTAATATTTTGAAAATCTAAAATTATTTTTTGAACTGAATTTATTTTATGTGAAAAATAATAAAATAAAAATTGAGTGAAAAACTAATAGTTAACTATAAATAATAAATTGAAAGTGCTATCTCTACAATTTATTCATTAAAAGAACTAATCCAACATAATCATAAAAGATTTTAACTTCAGTTAACTCTATTTACTTCTATCAAATCATTTATTTTTACATACAAATTGAATAGAAACAACTACATTATGAACTGAAGTAATTATTTGACTTGAGAAAATGACTCAGAATTAAGTCGAGTAATTATTTGACTTGGGAAAATGACTTAAATTTTGTACAGTTCTAAAACTTCATGCCTAAATTATTGCAAATTTTAATTTTTTAAATATACAATGCAAAGAAATAAAATATGTCTGGCCGAATGTTTGGTTTCTGGCTTCAAAGTGTTGGTGTTGGATTATGTAACATATTTCTAATTTTTGTCTTCTTGTATGGGGTCTTTGTTCCCCTCATCATGGGGTATCAATATTGGTTATGTGGTCTTTGAAGACTCCCTACATTGACCATTCAACATTGCTTGTCCTGGCTGGGAGTGGTTACTCGAATTGTGATTATCTACTAGCTTGTTTTCTTCCATGTATTCATGTATTCAAGCAAGGACATGTATTCGAGCAAGGATATGTGGTTTTTATGTGGTTTTCTTGTTGGTTCTTTCCTCTTTGAGATCTTGAACCAGTATTATCAATCAATAAATTATTGTAGCTTGCCACTTTTACTTAAAAACATTAATAATAATAGTGAGAATAAATATATCAATTATCTTTATATAATTGCAAGAGTATATCTATCAATTAACTATAAATGGTAAAATAGTTGAAGGGCCTTAAGATATGTTATCTATTCAAACATAAGAGAGTTTCCACCTTGAGGCTATGTATGCCCAATATATTGAACATATGAGCCATAGTTGATAGTTGCAAATATTCAATATTGCAGTTGTATTATTGGTGAATATGGTTGAATCCCATAATTTCACCTTCCCTTTCGATTTTCTATATAATGTTGTCTTGCCTCTCTATTCTCAAGACAATTTGGGGCTTTTGCATATTTTGTTGTTTTGTGATCAGCAGATCACTAATTGTTTGATTCAATTGCCTTCATTTGGTATCAGAGCCAGTTTGAGAAAAAATATTTCATTGCAGGTGATCTAGAAGAGATCAAAGAGAAAGTTAAAGATTGGAGAAAAGTTTGAAAAGCTTGAAAATCAGAAAAAATTGGTGTTGAAGTGAACATTTGTAGCTGTAATTGCAAAATACAAAAAGATTGTGTGCTTTGGAAAGTACAGTAGGAGATCTTCAAGATCAAATATTAGCATATTTGATTGCAGCTGTTAAAACTGTCATTGTTAAAGAGGAGAGTTTGTTGCAAGCTTGAGGTAAATCCGCAAACAAAGATATTGTGTATTTTTTACTTGTGCAGGTTGAAAGGAGGTTTCTATGTGCAGGCAACATGCAGTTAGCAAAATTGCATATAAAATTTATTCTCTTACTTTTGAGCAAAAAGTGTGAGAGATTAATTTTTTTTTTAAAAATACTTGACTTTTTACATTGACAAGAAAGTAAAAGTTAATATATTTTTTTTAAAAGCTTTAGTTATATGATTGTTTACAAAAATCTTTAAAATTCTCTTGTGAGAATATTAGTATTTTTTAAAGACGAAATGATTTATTAATGAATTGGAATTTCTTTTAGAGGAGTTCTAAAAAAAAAATTTGTAAAGAGGGAAATAAATCTTTTGTAATTAAGTGCATTATCGGTGGTAACCGACACTTATTTCTCTCAAAAAAATTTAAAAAAAAAGAAGGGGGTTTTTTGTGTGAGTCCCAGTTGAAGGGACAAGGAGAGTATTCATTTGCAAATCTCTCCTAGACTTTGTGTTGAGAAACTTGGGTCATTGTGCACATTTTTATGGAAAATATGGCAGATAATGTAATGTCTAATGTGTTGATTCCCATCTTTGAAGGAGACAATTTTTCATATTGGTGCACTAGAATGCAAACTCTACTCAAATATAAGGATTTGTGGGAAATTGTTCAAAATGGTTATGTTGAGATAGCAAATGTAAATGCATTAATTGACCAACTAAAAAGGGAATACAAAGCAAATGTAAAGAAAGATAACGAAGTTTTATTCTTAATTCAGGGCGCAATCAGTCAAGCTATTTTTCCTAGGATAAGCGGTGTTCTTCATTCTAAGCAAGCATGGAAAATGTTAAGTAATGCATATCAAGGTGCACAAACTGCTAAATTGAAAACAATGAGAAAGAATTTTGAAAATGTAAAGATGACAAGTAATGAATCTATCAATGAATTTTTGACAAAGGTAGAAGGCCTAGTGAGTCAAATGAAAATACTAGGGGAAGATGTAGATGGCAAGCATGTCATTGAAAAGATTTTAAGAAGCTTGATTCCAAAATTTGAAGGTGTGGTCTCTACAATTGAGATATCTAAGGATCTCTCAAGCATGCAAATTGATGAATTAAGTGGAATTTTGTTAACTGCTTAAGAAAGAATGAAAATTAATGAAGAAAGCTTAGAGAAAGTATTTTCCTCTAAAGCCAATATAAGAGGAAAAAGAAACACATTCTTTAAGAGCCATAATAAATATGACGATAACAATAAGAATGAATACAAAGGTGAATCTAGCAATTCCAGAGGAAGAGGAAATTATTTCAGAGGAAGAAGTAGCAACTTTAGAGGAGCTGGAAGAGGAAGAGGTAGAAGTAATGGGGGAGATAATAGTAAAAGGAATGTCCAATGCTTTCATTGCAATAAGTTTGGACATTATACTTCAAAATGTTGGAGTAAACAAGGTGAAACAAAAAAAAGAGGTGCTCATAGCACTATTAAAGATAAGCAAAATTTGTTCATTTCTTGCTTCAATACAAATGTCAGTGAAAATAATGTGTGGTATATAGACTCTGGATGTTATTCACATATGACATCTAATGAGAATCTATTTGTCAACTTGGATCAAAAGCATCAAAGTAATGTAGTACTAGGAGATAATAATTCACATGGAAGCAAAGGTAAGGGTGCCATTGCAGTTACAATAGAATATGGTGAAGTGAAGCATATCAATGAAACATTATTGGTTCCAGCACTCAAAAAGAATTTGTTGTCTATTGGACAAATGATAGAGCAAAATTATCAAGTAACTTTTGATAAGATTGAGTGCATAATAAGAGATAAATTAAAAAAGAATGAAATTGTTGCAAGAGCACAAATGACAGGGGATAGGATGTTTCCTCTTCATTTTACTCATGGGAACCAAGCACTAAGGTCTAGTTAAATGAGTGAAAGTAAGATTTGGCACAAGAGATATGGTCACCTCAGTTTTAATTGGTTGATTTTACTCAAAAGATTTAAAATGGTTGAAGGTCTACCATTAATTGAAGACACAAAAGAGGTGTTTGAAAAGTGCATTGTTGGCAAACAAGATCGGATACAATTTCTTGTTGTTAAATCTAGCAGAGCTAAACAACATCTTGAGATAATCCATACAGATTTGTGTGGTCCTATGGAAACACCTTCTTTGAACAAATCCAAGTATTTTCTAAGCTTCATTGATGATTACTCAAGAAAAACTTGGGTGTATTGTTTGGTTTCAAAATCAGACATATTTGAAAAGTTTGTAGAGTTCAAAAACTTGGTAGAATAATAAAGTGGTAAGTATATCAAAGTTATAAGGTTAGGCAATGGAGGTGAGTACAAGTCAAATTAGTTTATTGATTTTTACAAAAATCATGAAATCAAGAGAGAGTTCACTACATCCTACACTCTACAACAAAATGGAGTTGCTAAAAGGAAGAATAGTACAATTGTTGAAATGGCGAGAGGCATGTTGAAATAGAAAAATTTGGATAAAAGTTTTTGGGTAGAAGCAGTATACACAATAGTATATCTTCTCAATAGAAGTCCTACAAAAGCAGTTAAAGGGATGACTCCTGAACAAGCATGGTCTAGGGTAAAGCCAAGTGTTGATCACTTGAGAGTATTTGGGTGTGTTGCTTATGCACACATACCAAAATGAAAAAGGTCTAAGTTAGATGATAAAGGCCTTAAATGCATTTTTATTGGCTATGGAACTGAAAATAAAGCATATAGGTTGTATGATCTAGTAGCAAAAAGCTTGTGATAAGCAGAGCTGTGGTATTCAATGAACTAGTAGGATATACCAAAGAAAATGAAACAAAAGGAAAAGAGATAGTAATTGATGATATTGAAGAGGATGAAGAAGATGTACTTGAATCATCTAGTGTGGAAGAAAGAAAATATCAAAAATATCAAAGAAGGATAGAAAAGAATCATCCATCAACTCTTATGTTGGATTCAAATTTTGAAAAGATGATAAAAAGGCCACAAGAAAAAGTTAATTTTGCTTTGATGACTCAAATCATGGAAAATAATGAGCCACAAACATTTGAACAAGCTCAAGAAAAAGAAGAGTGGATTGAAGCAATGAATAGTGAAATAGACACAATTGAAAGGAATGACACATGGGATTTGGTTCAATTACCTCATGGTAAGGAAGTTATTGGTACAAGATGGGTGTACAAAACAAAGTAGAAATGTGATGGAAGCATTGATAAGCATAAAGCTAGATTGGTAGCCAAAGGGTACACTCAACAGGAAGGTATTGATTATACCGAGACATTTGGACCTGTAGCACGAATGGATACTATCAAATTGGTTTTGGCATTGGTAGCTCAACAGAGTTGGATAGTTTATCAAATGGATGTTAAGAGTTCTTTCTTGAATGGATATATTGATGAGGAAGTGTATGTTTCACAACCTAAAGGTTTTGAAATACCTTCTAAAGAACATTATGTTTGCAAATTAAAGAAGGCCTTGTATGGTCTCAAACAGACACTAAGAGCATGGTATTCAAGAATAGACTCATACCTACAAAAGAAAGGTTTTTCATGAACTCAATCAGATCCAAATCTCTATATCAGAAGCTCAAATAAGGATATCTTTATCTTAGTTCTCTATGTTGATGATTTTATCTACATAGGGAATAATCCAACTTTATTTACAGAGTTTAGAGCAGCCATGATTACTGAGTTTGAAATGATAGATTTGGGACAAATGCACTACTTTCTTGGTATAGAAGTATGGAAAAACAAAGATGAAATATTTATGTCTTAGAAAAAATATTCTTCAAATATCCTCCAAAAATTTCAGATGCAGAGTTGCAAACCAATTGCAACACCTATTGAAGTTGGACTTAAATTGTCTACTTCTGATGTGTCAAATCCAGTGAATCCTACTCTATATAGACAGCTAATTGGAAGCTTGATCTACTTAACTACTACTCGTCCAGATATCACATTTGCAGTGAGTTTGGTCTCTAGGTTCATGTCAGAGCCTAAGGAAATACATTGGAATGTTGCTAAAAGGATTCTCAGATGTGTTAAAGGGAAACTGAGCTATGGTCTCAAATTTAAGCATTCAAAGGATAACAGATTGGTTGGCTATATAGATTTAGATTGGGAAAGTTCTTCTGATGATTGGAAGTCTACTTTTGGTTACACTTTTAGTCTTGGTTCTGTAGTATTCTCTTGGAATTCCAAGAAACAACCTACAATATCACTTTCCATAGTAGAGGTAGAATACAAAGCTACAACATCAGCAACTTGTCAAACTGTATGGTTGAGAAGACTACTAGAAGACTTACACCACATTCAAAGTGAACCTACCTTTTTGTATTGTGACAACAAGAGTTCTATACAAATGACAAAGAATCTAGTATTTCATACTAGAACCAAACACATTGAGATACAACATCACTATATCAGAGAATTGGTTCAACAAGGTTTGATCGAAATTGTGTACTGTAGTACAGAAGATCAAATTGCTGATATCTTCACAAAGGCTCTAGCTCGTGAAAGGTTCCAAAAGCTCAGGGATCTACTTCATGTTCTTCCCAATGGTCATTATGGGGGAGAATGATAGCAATAATGCCCATTTTGGGGCCTACCTGCAGTCCTTATTGACTGCACAGTGTGGTATTTATTATATGGTTGCATGTGTTTAATTTTATAGTTGATAGTTGCAAATATTCAATATTGTAGTTGTATTATTGGTGAATATGGTTGAATCCCATAATTTCACCTCCCCTTTTGATTTTATATATAATGGCTGCCCCACCTCTCTATTCTCAAGGCAATTTGGGGCTTTTCCATATTTCTTTGTTTTGTGATCAGCAGATCACTAATTGTTTGATTCAGTTGCCTTTAGGAAAGGTTCTATATGTGCATTGGATTAGAGTATACAATGTAAGATTTGACAAAGGAACTATGGGCTGATGTATTTTGTAATGGATGATCACATAAGTCATCATGGAAAATGACCATGCTCTAAGGAGATAATGTCGATTACTTCATCCGCATACAGAAATGACTTATATGATGCTATTAAACCTTCATTTAATATTTAAGGAATATTGTTTGGGGGCAATAACAATCATAAATACTGGAAGTTTAGAATCAAATATAGATCGATTATTATCATGGAAGATCAGAAAATGATCTACACGATATGGTGGCATGATATATGAACAAACGTAACATATTCGATGAGGATAATAAGGATAACAATGATAATAAGTGTGATCATATAAACTAATTCTTAATTAGTATCCAATTAAATAACATTTAACAAAATCAGTGATCTGCATATTTAAATCTAAAGGTACGATTTTAGAGTTGTGAATTTTTATTTGTAAAGAGGTGAGTCTCATTCGTAAGGAGATATAAACTAGCAATCACACCTTGGTGTGCAATGGGTACACCGTATTAATGTTTGTTTTATTTATCAATTAAAATTTTGGTATTTTCTTTTAAAATATTTCAATCTAAAATCACATTACATCGCAACATTTATAGACTTTGGATACAACCAATTTTTGCAAATATAATAAGCATTGCATAAACAAGAAGTATGTATTTAGTAATTTTTTTCATTGTTTTTTGAGGTTCAAAATTGTAAGTATGTATTGGCAATGGAGTTTGCCACATATCGAGCAAGGTAATAGTTCTAAATGATTATATTAGGGTTGATGAGGACTTCTGCCATGGGGTTTAAGTCATCAAACCAATAAAGGTGTTCAAGTGTGTGTCGAAGCACACCCCAATTGCATGTGAAAAGATCAATACTTCGGTTTAATTTACAAGTTGTCTGGGTCCATGTTGGTATTTTCTCCCATACAATCTTTCTTATATGTTCATGTATGGGCATAGACAAATTAGTTCCCTCTGGTCCCCACCTTTGTATGACATGTTGGTTCCATAGTGTGTTTGAGTTTGATGCAAAATGCAAGCGGTAAATTTGACTATGATAGCAAAGGTTTTACAAAAATGTATTTTTTTTGGGAGCTCAAAGCAGTTTCTCTAACCATAATTGTGGTATGCCTTGTATGAGATTGGAGTATTCGGTTTCAGATGCTATTAATGCTGATTGAAACCATATCTCACTTGGGATATGATGCATCTCCATCGTATTGTATGTCTCATGAGTATTAATTTTTTAAATATATCGATCCCTATAAAAGTGGGAAAAAATTCTCTGCGATATTGGGAGACATGTGATTAGTCCTTTTTCTTGTAGTAAGCTTTATGCAATCAACCCTGAAGATATTTCTTCTTCATGAATCTTGTTAGGCCATTTTTCTGTCATAGCAAAAATCCTTTGAAAATGGCCTCCTCCCTGCAAAGGTTTTTGTTAAGTGTCCTACCCTGTGTTCTTCATGTTGTGACCAAGCTTTAGTCCAATTTGCAGGTGCTGAATCGCAAAATCCTGAAGGTTATTCAATTTCTAAGGTCTGCAGGAATTTATTTCAAAATCTACCACAGTGTCAAAAACCCACAGTGTTTTCAAAAATCCATGATGTTTTCAGTCTGTGTGAAAACCCTTGTTGTTTTCGACTTGTGCCTTCCGGCTTTTGTGCACTTACCTTTTAGTCTATCAGAAATCCTGTGTGTTTTCGATCATTTGCCATTGTGAAAACCTTGGATGTTTTTTATCTTTCACCGAAAACCCTATGTGGTTTCGACCTTGCATTTCTTCTTTTCTGCCAACACTCTTTGTTCATCAGTCTTAAGTGTGCAAGTGCGATGATGTGGGGCCAGATTCTTCAGGCGGTAGAGGGAGGAGATCGACGGTTGGCATGTGATCTCATGGAACATTCTCACCCCATGTGATCATGCACTTGCCATTGATTTTGTGTGTTCCAAGTGTTTCTTCGGTGAAGTGGGCCCGGTGTCAGAGGGGAGGCAGGGGGGCATGTTCTTATTGGCTGTCACATGGCTGCATGTCAGACTTTTCTAACATGCGATCATGCGACCGCTCGCCACCTGTTCACGTGGGTCCCGATTCTTCGCAGTTGCTTGGTGCAGTTAAAACTCGGACATGATCTGTGGCTGTCACTTGTTCGCGTGGTAAAGATGCACATGGTTTATTTCTCACGCTTCTATGACAACCGTCTGATCTTCTGAAAGGTAAAGCTTCTTCTGGTTGGTACAAGGCGGTGATGTGGCAGCCTTTGGTTGGCTATCACATGATCGTATAGCCCATTTTTTGGCTATGCGATCATGTGACCGGGTGCCACGTGGTGTTGGGGCCCGATGGCAGATGGTGACATGATAAGTTCTGGTTGGTTGCCAGTGTATCGAGGTGGCAAGGGGTTTGCAGGTGGGTCCTGTGGCAGGTGTGACTCAGTAGTTGCAGCAAGTGGTGGTGTGACACATGGCATCAGGTGAGCCCAGGTGGGGTCTGAGTTTTGACAGAGTGGATAAAATGTGGCGGCCCAAAAAATTTCCTTCTTGTCACTGGTTCGCATAATGATTTGGTGATGGCATAAAGTATTGTAAGATCTAGCAAAAGTTCTTCGATTACCAGTTTTCCAGATAAAGTGGGGCCGGTGTTTTGATACTGCGGTGGCGGTTATGCGGAGGTAATGGTCTACGGGTTGTCACATGTTCGTATAGCCCATTTTTGGGCTATGCGATCATGTGACTAACCGCAGGACGTCATGGTTGCGGAGTTGTAAGGTGGGTCCACGGTGTCATGCTGCTGACTTACTCGGTTCTCATTCACCGAGGGATTTATGAGGTGGCTGAAGAATTTGCAAATGTTTGTGACTGACTGTCGACCACGGCTAGGAGTCTGCGCTTGCATGATCACAAGGGTGAGTTGGGTGCCATGCGATCATGTGACCAGGCATAAAATGAAGCCCATTTTCTATGGTAGTTAGGTTGGTGACACTGCAATTGTGTGACTAGGGGAAAATGATTAAGGAATATGAAGCCCACAAAATGCATGGTGACCGTTTATTTTCAAATTTTGATCTACAACGACCAAAGGTACCAGAATTCAATACTTTCATGGCCAGATTTCACTAGTTTGGTGGTGCTTACTATTGCAGTGTGGTCCAGGGTGCCATGGGTGTTTACTGGGTTGTTTTACCATGTGATGATGGCCAGATTTTGTTCTTCGAGGCTTTTTACAGGAGTTTTTTTATTTTTGATGAATTTTTGATTGGTTGGGTGGTTGAAGTCTTAACCCTGGTTACCCGTAGCTTGTTGCATCCTACTGGTTTAGGATTCCAAGGTAATGAGTGGTATAAGTAGTTGAAATTTTGACTGTGTAGTGGTTCTGAATTTTGTCAGTTCCAGTGGTTGTATCAACATTAGGGAAAAACCTCATGTATCTTTTGCATATTGTCTATGGCGTTTTCTGAATCAAATTGTAATGTAGGGATTTGAATCCACACACTTAATACAGTTTCTCAGTCTTGGATCTCTCCTTTAGTTGCTCTTAATGAATTCTGATTTTTCTATCTCATTACATTTGGTTGCTTATGTATATGTTTCATCTCTCAGCCTTGGTTTAGAATCAGGTTAAAAGTCTCTGAGTGAAGCATAGGTTCATTTGGTCCAATCAATAAGGATACTTGCAAGTAGTGTAAGACATGTTTAACTATGTTTATGGCTTGGATTCTCAGATGAATCTAGTAGTTGTCCTTGTGTTCCATGTTCACCTCAGGTTTGATGCCCAATGGATAAGGCACTGATCTTAAGCTAGTATCCCTGTGTTGATGCAAAGTGTTGCATGGTTGTCTGCATCTTGTAGGAAACCCAATTATATTTAATATCTCCAATCCTGCAATCCCTCATAGTTTTGAGGTCACAAGGCCATTTTACCCATAGTAATGGAGAGTCAATGAGTGTGTGGTTAACACTTAGTACTTTCTTACTATCCTATTATCTATTATTCAAACCTAGTTCTTGGTGTATGAAGTATATTTTGTACTAGGTTAGGTGCACCCACCTTGGTTTTGCAGAGCCAGAAGTAGAAGAGGGCATATTAAGACCCTATAGTTGGTCCAATTGCCATGCAGAGCTTTCACACTTTGATTTAACCAGTCCTAACATCAGTCTCAAGGCATATTGGCAGCCCTAAGTGGCATAAGAGTTTTCAAACACCAACAAGATGGTGACTCTATTGGGGAGAAACAACAAATCTTGTTAAGGAAATCATAATCTCTAGTGGCCATTGGAAAGAGTCAGATAGACAAAATTAGCATTTGCAAAATTTTCTCACCTAGTTGTGAGTGGCGGCTCTGATTTGTCTCTATTTGATCAGTGTTCCTTCTGATAAACAGTGACTTACTTGGAGTTTTATATTGGTTGGGAGCAACTCTACATTGCAAAATCTGATGGAGTTCCGTGGTGAGCTCAAGATCTACCCTGCCTTCCAATCAACAAAGTGTTAGAAATAGAAAATATTGAGAGGGGGGGGTGAATCAGTATTTCACAAACTTTTTCTTTTGCCCACTTATGGATATAACAAATTACTTTAGTGCATACAAAGATTATCAAGCTGATTAACAAACATAGCAGTAAATAGAAAGAACTCATAACACATGATATGTTCTCGAGGAAACCATGGCCAAGGGAAAACCCTGGTGGGGATGGTACCCACAAAGATCACTAATCAAAAGTATCCTGTTAGGGATATTGGACCTTGTTAGGAGTCAATTTACAATATATAGTAGATCTGTCCTGGTTAAAGGACTTTAGGCCTTGTTAGAAGCCTTAACCTTGTTAGGAGTTAGATTACAAAACCTGATCACCAGCTGAGCTCACTACCCCAACAGGTAATATAAAATGTTTCTGACTGTAGTATGGTACTGCTTACAACTTCGCATCAATAGCCTTTGCTGTTATCACAATATACAACTATCACAAGTTATCTTTTCTTTCTTTTTACACATCACATATATACTTTCATTACATTTCAAGTATGCCTAATATATGAGTTATTAGAGCTAATAACTTTACATGGTTAGCTTCCAAAATCTTTATCCAAGAGTAAACATCTAGGATGTCATCCCTTCATAATGTTAAGTCATTATTTTGACAAGCAAAAATAATCCCTTAACTCTTTCGCTAATACTATCTCCAAAATTGTTTTGTCTGCAAAAACTATCTTCGGTAAACTTTGAATAACTTTGTCTGTACTGCTCCAAACTTTATGCACACTAAGATGGGGTATCCTCATACTCTATAGAAGCTTTAGTTAACTACACAAACAAAGATATTGCTCCAGTGGATGTCACCAACTAAATCTTCATCGGGTGCTCTGTCAGGATCACTATATCCATACTTAGACAATTTCTTCCTTCAACTTGCCATACTTGCATTCCAGATTTCGCACTCTCAATAGAGATCATATGTTTCCATAATGACAACATCTATGCATCCACATTATCCAAATTGCCAACAATCTCCCCCTTTGTCATTGGTGGCAACATATGGAAAAATTGGCTAAGTGTGCAAACAAAACTTCAAAGTATTTACACAAAATTGTGGCCAAAAGTTATACAAGACATATACAATATTGTACTCCATAGAATAACTCCCCCTATGAGTATCCTTCCTCAACATATATTCAATTTTCTGCTATCTCTCCCCCTTTGACAACAATGACAAAGATAGGGTGTACAAAAATTTCAAAAAAAAACTTAATACTTTGTTGTCAGCTATTGCAAAGTTGATAGGCTTGCAACACAGTCACCAAACTCTGACTTTCATGATTCAAAATCTTTCTCCCATATCTTCTTGATGGATTCAACAACATTGAGTAGAGTACTCAATCTGTATGCTGCTGTCTAACAAGCTTGCAGGGAATTGAAGCTAAACTTCTGAAAAGATGTCTTTGTTGAAAGACACTACTCAATTTGGTCTTCAACAATTAAGGTCTTGATTGAGATATGCTCTCTCAAGATGTTAATCCTGAGCATCTTTCTATTCTTCTCCTTTGCTAACATTCTGATTTCATCATTTAACTTCCTTATGTTCTTCTCTACAGAACTTATCTTTACATTTGGGCTTGACAAGGTGTTTGTTTCAGCTGTAATTGCATCTATCTTCTCTCTGATCTTCTTATCTTCTTCAGCTATTAGGATTTCTAATTTTGTGCATTGTATATACAAACTCTTTCCAATCTCAAAATGTTTCCTCAAATTCTTTATGCATACATCCAAATTACCAATATCATTTCGAATATTTACACTTAAATTTTGTTGCATTTCTGCTTCAAAGTCTTCCTGAACTTTTATTCTAGCAATATCCTTTAAGTTAGAAAATTCAGAGTCAAAAGAGTTTATTACTATTTTAGCTTTCTGAAGTGGATCCGTTTCAAATACCTTAGTGCTAATCACACTCTCAAGTTTCTCTATCAAAACTCTAACTTTGCCTTCAAGGTCCTTCACCTTCTTATTCTTTCCAATAATTTTATTAAGAGATGTGATGAACTCAAGATGATCATCATCTTCAACTTCTTTTCCAAGGTCTTCAAATATTGAACCAATTTGTCTCTTCTTACTGTCAGGTGCACTAGGGGTAGTGACCTCTATCAAAATTTGTTTACCTTTAACTGTCTGTTCTGCTGGAACTGATTCTGATACTGCTGGTGCTTCCACTGCCTCTGTATCCTTTTCTGATTCTGTAATCTTCTCTTGCTCTTCTAAAGCCAAATTGTCAACAATGTTTCCTAGATCATGAAATACTGCATCATCTGACTCTAGTGTCACTTTGGTTCCTTCAATGTCCATTGATTCTTTGCCAATATTGATATGCGAAGAAGATGGGACTTCTTCAATACCAACTTCCTTTGCATGTGGTTCCTCTAATTGCTTCTGCTAAGGGTCTGATTCAACATGCTTTCTTGCAACCATAAAACTTTTTGCGAGCTCGCAAAACACAATATTTTATTTTGTGCACTTAACCATAGCATTAGTACAACATAATAAACCTATATCTAACTGCGCAAAACTTAACTCATTCAAATTCCTAATCTACACTAATCCTAAGTCCTAAACTACAGAAACTTACATAATTTAAGTACTTAAAGAAGGGTCAAGTAAAGATTCATCCTTACCATTAGTTGCATTACCTTCCTGAATACTTTCAGTGCTGAATATACCTCCTTGATCTGTGCCTTTATCAAATTTTACTTCATCTTTATTGCTACAGCAACCTTTCTCTTTGTTTCCTGCATTTTCATTTCTTCTTGCATTGTTCCTAGGGTTAGGGTTATGATGATAACCTCCATTGTTCATTCTGCAAAATCTTTCTTAGTGTCCAAACTTGTTGCATATCTGACAAATGATTCCATTATTTCCAAATCTCTGTTCTTGCTGGTTAATCTGTGACCTGCAATTTCTAGAATATGTCCTACTTTGCTGCATCTAAAACATACTACTACTTTTCTTTGATTCATTTCTTCAATAGATTTTTTATCTGCATTGTTAGTATTCCCAATCATTCTATCATAATTATTCAAAATTACTTTAGGTCTTCTACATTCGTTAGCTCTGTGTCCAAAACTATGACAATTATAACAATGTCCATTAAGAAGTTTAAATTGCTTACCTATGCAATCTCTCTTCATGTGTCCAATAGTATTACAAGCAAAACATCTACCTTTTAATTCTCTTTGCATACCTTTAGATGATTCTTCCTATTTTGATTCTTCTTGCTTTGATTCTTCTTTCTCTCTAGGTGGTTCTTCTTTAGGTGGATCTTCCAATGTGTTCTCATCTAGCTTTATTTCCTCCACACTTTCAGATGTCTTCAGATCTGGCTTCTTACTTTCATGGATTGTTCTAAACATACTAAGTCCAAATCCAGTCCTATCAAAGAATGGTTCTTCAAAAGAAATTTCTTTTTCAGTCTTATCACTATTTCAATATAGCCTTTCAAGTTTTTGTTTAGATTGAGTTAATTCACCTTTCACAATTTTATTATACTTCTCAAGTTCCACATACTGCACTTTTACTTTTTTAGATTCAGATGTTTCCTTTTCAAGTCTTGATCTCAAATCTTCATTCTCAATTTTCAATTTTTCATTATCAGATCTCAAATTTTCATCTTTCATACTAAGTTTTAGGTTTACTATCTTCAGTTCATGCTTAAGGATCTCATTTTCTTTTTCTAATTCATCACAATCTTCAACATGCATATCAGATTTCTTTTCAGATTTCAGATCTTCAATCTTACCTTTTAATTTGTCAATAGCAATCTTTCCATCTTCATATTTTCTTCTTAAGGAGTTTCTTTCATCAGTAAGCATATCAATCTGTTCAAGAGCTTCTTCAAGATTCTTCTGAAGTTGATCCATATCCATAGAGATCTTACTCAAGCTGCTAAGCTTTCCTTGAATGTTCCTTCTCCGAGTAACTGTGCTCTGATACCAATTGTTAGAAATAGGAAATACTGAGAGGGGGGGTGAATCAGTATTTCACAAACTTTTTCTTTTTCCCACTTATGGATATAACAAATTACTTTAGTGCATACAAAGATTATCAAGCTGATTAAAAAACATAGCAGTAAATAGAAAGAACTCATAACACATGATATGTTCTCGAGGAAACCCTGGCCAAGGGAAAACCCCAGTGGGGATGGTACCCACAAAGATCACTAATCAAAAGTATCCCGTTAGGGATATTGGATCCTGTTAGGAGTCAATTTACAATATATAGTAGATCTGTCCTGGTTAAAAGACTTTAGGCCTTGTTAGAAGCCTTAACCCTGTTAGGATTTAGATTACAAAACCTGATCACCAGCTGAGCTCACTGCCCCAACAGGTAATACAAAATGTTTTTGACTGTAGTATGGTATTGCTTACAACTTTGCATCAATAGCCTTTGCTGCTATCACAATATACAACTATCACAAGTTATCTTTTCTTTCTCTTTACACATCACATATATACTTTCATTACATTTCAAGTATGCCTAATATATGATTTATTAGAGCTAATAACTTTACATGGTCAGCTTCCAAAATCTTTATCCAAGAAAAAAAATCTAGGATGTCATCCCTTCATAATGTTAAGTCATTATTTTGACAAGGAAAAATAATCCCTTAACTCTTTCACTAATACTGTCTCCAAAACTGTTCTGTCTGCAAAAAATATCTTCGGTAAACTTTGAATAACTTTGTCCGTACTACTCCAAACTTTATGCACACTGAGATGGGGTATCCTCATACTCTATAGAAGCTTCAGTTAACTTCACAAACAAAAATATTTCTCTAGTGGACATCGCCAACTAAATCTTCATCGGGTGCTCTGTCAAGATCACTGTATCCATACTTAGACAATTTCTTCCTTCAACTTGCCATACTTGCATTCCAGATTCTGCGCTCTCAATAGAGATCATATGTTGCCATAATGACAAAATCTATGCATCCACATTAGCCAAATTGCCAATAGAAAGTTTTCTGCTACAAAACTTTGAGGTATTTATGATTACAATGTTTCCCTATCAAGTATTTAGTGCTAGTATAAAGGGAAGACTGAAATAAGATGAGTGGTTCTCATCCTATTTCAAATCAAATGGAAAATCAGGGGAAAAGTTAGTCTAGGCTGCTTGGTTTCCTCAAGTTGGATAGACCTTTGAGTTATGTTCTTCCAAAGTCCCCTCATTCTTTCCCTAGTGAGCTTTTGGGTTTGATTCCTACCTTTGATTGTAAGTTTGATTCAGCAGTCAGACATGTCCTAGCATTCTATAGATTTATTATAGAATATCAGATTTTGGATGAGGATGTTAGCATGATGTTTTTTGGGAGATCCCTCAAGGGAGTTGCATCTAATTGGTATCTAAATCTGCCCCCAAGATGCATTTCTTCTTTGACTGAGTTTAAGTGGTTGTTTTTAGAGGAGTTTGTTGATAATGATGATTGAAAAAGGTTGCAAAGAGACCGTCAGCAAAAGGGGAATGAGTGTTATATTCCAAAGCAATCCATTTCTAGTGTTGAGGGTACTTCTTCTGATGAATCTTTGTCAGAGGAGTATTCAGATTGTGGCAGTGAGCAGGAATCAGGGTCAAGGTGTGCAGGATCCTCCATTCATTCAAAATTGTCTGAATGTGATTTCAGTGGCTATTCAAGTGAGGACGATGAAGGCAGTGATGCTGATGTGTCCTCATGTGAATCAGATGAGGCATGGGAGGAAGAGAGTAATGATGGAAGTGAACACTCCTTCAGTGAGGAGTATGAAGACAAGGAAGTGGTGTTTGAATGTGAGATCAGTGAGTCTTCATATGGTTTTGATTTTTCTTCATGTGCTATAAGTCTCCATGAGGTTGAGATGGGTACTGATTTTAAAGTGTTTTCTAATGCTTTATATGATGAAGAATTTGACTATCAGCCCATTTTTTGTCATGATATTCAACAAGGTGCATTGCATGGAGTTATCAATCCATTGTTTGAAGAACATGTGGAGGTCTCAGATTTAGTTGAATCAGGATGCCCATTTTCCATCTGTGGGTATCAGTCTGACTTTTCATTTGAGGTCCAGCTGGTTACACCTATGGAAATGCAAAGACAGGGTCTAGATGAGGCCTTTCAGCAGGCAGAGTATGAGTTCTTTGTGTTTCCAATTGATGGCATACATGAACCAATGAAGAAGAGTAGGTTCTTATCTAATGGTGTTGTTCATGGGTATACTAAATTGTATCTTCATAGTGAGCAAGAGGAAGAGAGTGCCAAAAGTTTTTACATGCACTATGAAGATAGCTACTTTGTTCTTCCTGATATGCTAGTTGAACATGTTGACAAGCCTATGGAGACAAATGAAAACAAAATATCTGGTGTGCCTCATGAAGGAAGAAATGAAAATCATATTTTTGACAGAGGCAGGAATTAACTCATGTTTGTTGCTACAGGTTTTTGTAAAAAATGTACACTCTGTAAATATCTTTCCCTTTCCTATTGTGTGCTTTTCCTTCCTATTCCCTACATTTTTTGAGTTCCCTATTTTTGTCCAATGGTTGGTCTGCTCTCCCAGTGATTCTGAATTCTTGCCATGCCTACAAGAGACATGCATCCCCAACTAGAGCCATTGTTAGGCCATTTTTCTATCATAGCAAAAATCCTTTGAAAATGGCCTCCTCCCTGCAAATGTTTTTGTTAAGTGTCTTGCCCTGTGTTCTTCATGTTGTCACCAAGCTCTAGTCCAATTTGCACGTGCTGAATCAAAAAATCCTGAAGGTTATTCAATTTCTAAGGTCTACAGAAATTTATTTCAAAATCTGCCATAGTGTCGAAAACCCACAGTGTTTTCAAAAATCCATGATGTTTTTGGTCTGTGTGAAAACCCTCATTGTTTTCGACCTGTGCCATCCGGCTTTTGTGCACTTACCTTTCAGTCTATCAAAAATCCTGTGTGTTTTCGATCATTTTCCATTGTGAAAACCTTGGTTGTTTTCGATCTTTCACTGAAAACCCTATGTGTTTTCGACCTTGCATTTCTTCTTTTCTATCAGCACTCTTTGTTCATCAATCTTAAGTGCGCAAGTGCAATGATGTGGGGCCAGATTCTTTAGGTGATAGAGGGAGGAGATCAACGGTCAGCGTGTGATTGCATGAAATATTCTCACCCCATGCGATCATGCGCCTGCCGTTGATTTTGTGTGTTCCAAGCATTTCTTCCGTGAGGTGGGCCCGGTGTCAGAGGGGAGGTAGGGGGGCATGTTCTTATTGGCTGTCGCATGGCCACATGTTAGACTTTTCTAACATGCAATCATGTGACCACTCGCCACCTGTCCACATGGGTCCCGGTTCTTCACAGTTTCTTGGTACAGTTAAAACTTGGTCAGGATCTGTGGCTGTCGCTTGTTCGCGTTGTAAAGATGCATGAGGTTTATTTTTAATGCTTCTGCGACAATCGTTCAATCCTTTGAAAGGTATAGCTTCTTCTGGTTGGTCCGACGTGGTGATGTGGTGGCCTTTGGTTGGCTGTCACATGATCGCATAGCCTAGTTTTTGGCTATGCGATCATGCGACTGGGTGCCACATGGTGTTGGGGCCTAATGGCAGATGGTGATGTGCTAAGTTCCAGTTGGTTGCCAGTGTACCGAGGTGGCAAGGGGTTTGCAGGTGGGTCCTGTGGTAGGTGTGACTTGGTAGTTGTAGCGAATAGTGGTGTGACACGTGGCATCGAGTGGGCCCAGGTGGGGTCTGAGTTTTCATGGAGTGGATAAAATGTAGCGGCCTGACAAATTTCCTTCTTATCACTGGTTTGCATAATGATTTGGTGATGGCATAAATTATTGCACGATCTAGCAAAAGTTCTTTGGTGGCCAGTTCGCTAGATAAAGTGGGGCAAGAGTTTCGGTAGTGCGGCGGTGGTTATGCGGAGGTAACGGTCTGCGGTTTGTCCCATGTTCGCATAGCCCATTTCTAGGCTATGCGATCATGCGACTAACCACCAGACATTGTGGTTGTGGAGTTCTAAGGTGGGTCCATGGTGTCATGCTACTGACTTGCTTGATTTTCATTCGCTGAGGGATTTATGAGGTGGCCAAAGACTTTGCAAAGGTTTGTGACCGACTGTCAACCACGGCTAGGAGTCTGCGGTCGCATGATCGCAAGGGTGAGTTGGGTGCCATGCGATCATGCAACTAGGCATAAAATGAAGCCCATTTTTTGTGGCAGTTAGGTTGGTGACTGTGTAATTGCACGACTAGGGGCAAATGATTAAGGAATATGAAGCCCGCGAAATGCATGGTGACCGTTTATTTTCAAATTTTGATCTGCAGTGACCAAAGGTACCAGAATTCAATGCTTTGATGGCCAAATTTGACTGGTTTGATGGTGCTTACTATTGCAGTGTAATCCAGGGTGCCATGGGTGTTTGCTGGGTTGATTTGCCATGTGATGATGGGTAGATTTTGTTGTTCAAGGCTTTTTGTAGGAGTTTTTGATTTTTGATGAATTTTTGATTGGTTGGGTGGTTGAAGTCTTAACCCTGGTTACCCGTAGCTTGTTCCATCCTACTGGTTTAGGATTCCAAGGTAACGAGTGGTATAAGTAGTTGAAATTTTGACTGTGTAGTGGTTCTAAATTTTGTCAGTTCCAGTGGTTGTATCAACATTAGGGAAAAACCTCATGTATCTTTTGCATATTGTCTATGGTGTTTTCTGAATCAACTTGTAATGCAGGGATTTGAATCCACACACTTAATACAGTTTCTCAGTCTTGGATCTCTCCTTTAGTTGCTCTTAATGAATTCTGAGTTTTCTAGCTCATTACATTTGGTTGCTTATGTATATGTTTCATCTCTCAGCCTTGGTTTAGAATCAGGTTAAAAGTCTCTGAGTGAAGCATAGGTTATTTTGGTCCAATCAGTAAGGATACTTGCAAGTAGTGTAAGAGATGTTTAACTATGTTTATGGCTTGGATTCTCAGATGAATCTAGTAGTTTTCCTTGTGTTCCATGTTCACCTCAGGTGTGATGCCCAATGGATAAGGCACTGATCTTAAGCTAGTATCCCTGTGTTGATGCAAAGTGTTGCATGGTTGTCTGCATCCTGCAGGAAACCCAATTATATTTAATATCACCAATCCTGCAATCCCTCATAGTTTTGAGGTCACAAGGCCATTTTACCCATAGTAATGGAGAGTTAATGAGTGTGTGGTTAACACTTAGTACTTTCTTACTATCTTATTATCTATTATTCAAACCTAGTTCTTGGTGTATGAAGTATATTTTATACTAGGTTAGGTGCACCCGCCTTGGTTTTGCAGAGCCAAAAGTAAAAGAGGGCATGTTAAGACCCTATAGTTGGTCCAGTTGCCTTGCAGAGCTTTCACACTTTGATTTAACCAGTCCTAACATCAGTCTCAAGGCATATTGGCAGCCCTAAGTGGCATAAGAGTTTTCAAACACCAACAAATCCCATGAATGTCCACATGCTGAAAGAAGTGATCAATTACAATAGTCCTTTGTGGCAACATTTTTGCAAATTAGTTGAAGAATTATTAATAAGCAAACTAATAATGCAATAATAAAATATATTTATAATTTACATTCAAATTGACATTCAAAATGTAATAAAGAATACTTAGCATTTACTTTTAAATGAAAATCTATTAATTTGTAGAGGGTGGGATTGGTTCTTGTATAAATTTTAAATAATTATAGATCTAAACTAATATACTTTTATTACTATTTGTAATTTGAAGAAAAGACATAATAATTAAGATAAAAAAATTAAAATTAAAATCTATCATAATGGTAATACTAATAAACAAAAAATACAAATTAATAACAATATATAATGAACTTTTAATATCCTCATTATTTTGTAGGAAAATAAATTGTATCACCTATTTGGTAGAATACAACTTCAAATTGCTAATAATATTTGGGGAGACAATTTCTTTTTATGAGATCAAATACAGGTAAACCTGCATGTAATGGAATTTTGTTTAGCAATACTTTTATTCTATTTGTTAACATTTTATTTGTGATAGAATATAAGGAAAAGCTAGTTAATGAACACACCTTTATTTTTTGTAGTCGATTTGTTGTATTTGAAGGAATAGTATATGATAATCTAATCAAATGAGACTCTTCTTCCTTCCAGAGAGCAACAAATTGGTTTTGTTTCATTCTAGAATACCTTTCATATGTGAACATTGGTTGAATGTGGAGGTTTGTAAGGTTACAAACTCGTGAAATTGTTGTGAATGTTAGCCCTTGTCGATCTGTGGTTCCAATGTTAATTGTTGCTCTTTCAAGTGTAAGGCCTTGTGACTTGTGTATTGTTAAGTCCCATGCCATTTTGTGTGGTATCTGACGATGGATCCCATGACTGATTGGAAGCATTGGAATTTATTATGGATTCTTATTGTCCCAAGCTAGCCCCATGTACTTTTTAAATTCAACAATGACAAAAAAAAGTAACTTGAGGTGGTTGTTCACCATCATTGTATACAATTGCTTTGACTTGTCCAAGTGCTCCATTGACAAGTCTAGTTTGTACCCATAAATTTTCACAAAGCATGACCTCTTGGTCAATACATAAGAGGAGCTTATATTGAAGTTGTTTATCTTCTGGGTTTGAGCATTGTAATCCTTTACATTGCTCTACATTGCAGATGACAACTGGTTTTGATAATGATAGCAACATTTGTTTTTTGTGGAGTAAGACCATTTCATTTGTTGAAAAAAGATGTATGGATGAAATAAAAGGAGTTTGTTCTTCTCAGGTGAGTCATGAACTTGATCTTGACATCTATAGTTCCCAATCTATAATTGTTGGTGTTGCATTCCTTAAATTAGAAAGGAGTGAGATAAATTGAATCTAAATTGGACTATCTCCATTTTGTCAAAATAGTTTTTCCAGTGTAATAATGGTTGTGAAGTTGTGCCATAGTGTGCCACCATAGGAGCTTGAAGTATACATTGGGATGTCTTTGACTAGTGGAAGTTGCCCCAAATCACCAAAAAGAACAATAGAGCATTCCCCAAAAGGAATATGGCTGAGTAGGGAATGCTTGTCATAGCCTTAGATCATTTTTTTCTAATAACTTAGGACCAATAAAACTTATTTCATCTATTATAATATATCAAATGAAGTACATTCTCTCTTGGTAGGTTGCAAGTGCTTTTCCTTCCATGGACACCATTTCTTTGATTGTTATTCAGAGGGAAAAATGAATTGTAGTGCCTTGTATGTTGAATGTTGTTACGCCTGTAGATGCAAGTAGTAGTAATGGTGATTGTCCATGTGATGCTGAGTTGGCTATTGTTGACTTTATGCTTATGATAAGGTGTGAATTCCCAACTCCTACGGTGCCTTGAATGATAATCTTAAGTGGTTGCTACTCAGAAGTTGCATTTAGATGTGCCAGAATAATATCATGTTATTTTTGTTGTTGTGTAGACAATGATGTTTATTTTTGGTTATTAAGAACATGCGGGTCTTGAAATGTAAGGCAATTTGATTGTATGAAGGTGCTAGCTATTTTTTTGTGATGGATTGTATTCTAAATTTTCCCAGTCATTTTTCAAGTCAATTTCACAGTTTATAAGCATGTCAAGATCACCTAGGTGGATAGGTATGCCTAGATATAATCCTGATAAGACTTGCCATTCGTTAGGGATATTATCTTGCATATTATTTGCACATGTTTCTGGGTTGTTTATCTCATTTTGGTGTATTGAATTAGGGACTTTCCTACGTACATACCAAGGTTGGTATTTACTTTTGAAGTTTTCCCATTTTATAAGAATTTCAAGTCCTAAAGAACCAATATCTCTTTGAAGGTTGCAAAATAGTTTGTAAAGAACTAATTCACTCCAACAAAAGGCTTCAAACCTAATGTCCTCTTTTGCAAGGATGGCTATGAAGTGTGGAGAGACTCTAATAATATCTTTGGTGGGGCACTCTTTCCATATAATGTTTTTTTAGAAACCCTAAATATCCATTGTTGAGTGACTTCAATAAGTGATGTTGCGTCTAAATGTGTAGGGTGTGAGATGTAAGCTTCAATATTGGTTGGGTATGTGGTTATTGTACTGGGTGCAATCGGTACACATTAGATATTTTTTGGTTGACATTTAAAGATAAAAATATCCTACTAGATAGGGAAAGTGGTAGCTTGAGGAGGATGTGGTAGGTTTCTTGGGTGCCAATGTCATGGCCAACAATGTTTTCAAGAAGCATTCTGTAAAAAGTGACTGGTGTAGGTTTTTGAGAGTCAAATTTTGATGAAATCTGGGACAACATGGCATTGTATGTTTCAGATTTTCTCTCTGACTTTGTTGCATATTTTGTAATGTATTTGAGGATAACATCAATGGAGAGGATGGGCTAGAAATCTATGATTTCCCTCCAAATAAATAGTATTTGTGGCTTGTGTAGGTTTAGGTGGTCATCATTACGAGCAGGGGTGTGGGTAGGTTGGCCATTGACAGTGATATAAACTTTTGAAATTTCTTGTGTACTCCAAGGGGCTTTAAAAAAACACTCAACAGTAGGCCTTTCATTTTTAGGCATATTTGGAGAGAGCATTTTGTGTGTCATTGCACACGGTTTACCAATTCACTGTAGTCCATCACGAGGTCAGCCAAACTAATCATACTAGTATCCATTAAACAAGGGTCATCAAAAGGATTTCCCTTTTTTTTTTTGGTTTGTCATCAATGAAGTCAAGTGCATTTTGTATGGATTGAGTATCATCCCATTGTAATTGACCAATGTTTGGTGCTTCTCATAGCTAGATGAAACCATGGACATGAGTTGAGCCTCTATGTTGCCATTCATACCTAAAAGGTTTTATATTTTTTTAGGGAAAACTATGTTTAATTAAATAATTTGAGTATTAGGGAGAAATAGATATACCTATACTAGTGATTTGGTGCATCTAGAAGCTTGTCTTGTACCTCCTCACAAAATGTTGTAAATCTATGATTCATGTAGAGTGATGTAAGGTGTGGATTTTGAATTATATTTTGAATTCTCCATCTATTGTTGTAGTGGGGTTTGTTGGTGTCGTGGATGGCATGGCATTGTGCAAGTCACACCATTTTGTATCTGTTGCATTTAGGGTAAAGAACAAAGTTGGACAACCATGTCAATAAGCTCTCCTCTGCGTTGATTCTAGAATGGTCATGTCCCACGAATTGATGATCCAAATCACATCAGTTGCTCAGCAAGTTTTTCATTGAGCAAGTCCTTTAATCTTTGGTGCAAGTTAGCAATTGTTGTAGACATAGATCCATCAAGTTGTTTATGAACAAAGAAAGATGATGTTGCCTAACTTCGATGTCATAGAAGGATATTCAGTAACAAGTATCTAAATTGTGGGTGTTGGCCAAACCTATTATCATGGTATCACAAGATATGGTGAGCATATTCATGTAGTTTGAAATCCTTTATACATTGTTTAAATGTGGCTTCTCCCTTTGGGAACAACGTTGGGAATGCCATTGTAAACAACCCTTCTATTATGTATTCATTGATTGGTAATGACAAAATGGGTGGCCATTGTATGGATTGAGTTGCTCATCTGTCATCTAGTTGTAGCAAAGAATGTACTTCTTCTATCTCCCTGCATGAATTTGGTAGGTTTGGAACAAATGAAGTTGTGTGCACATTTTCTTCCAATGTACCTTCTTTTGTAACTTCACTTTCAATGGTGGATATTTCTACAAGATCACTTGTTGAAGTAGTTGAGTATAAAAGGTTTGAAATATCAATGGAATGAAGCGGCAAAGATGATAATGAAGATTCATCTACTTGCACATCTTTTTAATATGGATCGTTGCAGATTTTATATTTTAATGCTTCGAATACACAACTTCTACTAACATAGAAGTTGTATTATTGATACCTAATGTTTTCTTTGTTCACTAGAATTATGTCCAAGGCATCTATTTTCCTTGGAAAGAAAGATGCAATCATATAAATATCAAAGGAAAAAAAATAGTGTGGCTATTGTATTTTAGTTGTCCACCCCTTTCATAAGTAACTTGTAGGATAGGGCTTATCCTTGCAATTAGCATCTCCTCAATTTGAGTCAAAATCTTAAAACATTTAGATTGCAGTACACCAAGGTCCATCTTATTCCATTTGGAAAATTGATTTCCATTTCTTTTTTATGAACATCTACAACAAGTGGTCAAACCATTTGATTTCTTAGTTTTTATTCCTAGATATTTTTCCATGCAAATTAACAAGTTAAATTTTTGGAAAGGTTGTCCAGTTTGCAACGGAAATTGTCTCTAGTTGTGTAGTATTTTTGAGAGAAATGGGGAGTATTTGGTTGGGCGGGATGAGCTGAGTAGTTCTTTCGATTGGAGGCAAAATTTCTTGTAGATGGTTTGGTATTGGCAATGGAGGAACTATGGGGATGTATGGTGCAACTGCTAGATTTTGATGACTATCTCATCTCTTTTTGTTGGTACTATCCTTTGTTGCATGGTACCTTGCATGCCGCTTTTGATTAGCCTAGTTTTTTTTCCTGAGAATTATCATTTTGTACATCTATATATAGATATATATCCAAATAAGGGACATGCAATATAGATCCACAATTAGTGTTTTTGAAATTAGAAGACATGAATATGTAGCATAGAAAGAGAGAGATCAAGAAATATAGACAACTAAGAAAAGGTTCATAGGTTTAATTGTGAAAATAATAATCATTGGTATGAATTTGTGTTTCTTATTATTTATTAAGTATAGGAAATAGACAACTGTTGATAGGCTTCTATTGAAACATATAAAATCAAGACATTTTTTGTTGGTAATTCTATTTGGAATTACATGTGCAAGTACTCTTTTTTGGAGTAACATTATAAATTCAAACTAATTATTATTATGTGCTAAATGATTGTATGAATAAAGATAAAGAGGAGAAGAAAAAAAAATTGTATATAAATATTTTCTAACATTTTAGAAAAGTTGGTAATAAATGTATCCAACATGTTTTGACATATCGAGTAGGAAAAATTGGGAGTCTTCCAATAGAAAAATGGACATGTATTGTAGAGTATTATCTTCAAGTTTGTGGGAAAAAAGTGAGCATAGCACAATAGTATAAACTTTTATATACATAAATGTAACTATAAATAATGAGGTTCAAATGTCTATTTTATACAACCTTAAGTATTGTGACAATTATGCTATGTGTCTCTTCTCCCTCAAAATGATTCATTTTGATGCTAAGTTCAAAGAGAAATTGGCAATTGATAACATTCTCCAAGATTATTCTTGCGGCATCATGTTCAGCTAGTAGTAGTTCAAAGTCTTCTACAGGCACCCCTAACAATTCAGTTGATGGTCCTTCAAATGCAGTAAATTTAATTAATTATCATGTTTCATCTTCCAAGTCCATTTTGAGGATGTAGTTGTAAGAACAATTAGAGAGTTCGGTAGAACATTTCAGGCACCAGAATTTGTTGGTTGAAGAATGAACAATTTTTTTCTTACATTTTTTGTTGTCCACAATTAGTGGACAAGAAAGGTAGTAAAAGTTGTCCAAGTGCAACTTTGTAATAGTCACCTTAACACAAACAGATTGTGAAGTGGGAAACCTTTGATTGGCAATAGTACAGATATCACTTGGATTTACAAAGCTATGTGGGAAAATATTGCCTTTGGACAAGGGTACAAAAGGATGGTCTTTTCCTATAGATGTATACCATATTTGTAATGCAGATGCATCTGAAAAATTTGGATTGATTACAAAAGAGGTTGAAAAGGTGCTATCTAGTTTCTTTCCATTCCATGATACTAGACGTGCAGCTTTGAACAAAATAACAACTGGGGTTTGTTGTACAAACATATATCCAAGATTTTCTTACCTTAAATTTCACATTGGTGGCCCCAAAGTGTAATGCCTATGGTACAATTTGACATATCTTTGATTGTCGTTGTACATTTCTTTGCCTCGCTGCCATCTCTTTTCCGTATAGTTGATGGAGTAAAGGATACAAGTATGCCAATGACATCTACAAGGGAGTTTAGAGGAAATGTATCTAGGGAATCTATGCTCTTGAAGTGGTAGCCATGCTTGGGTATTGTAGAATCTAGACATGTGGAAGGAGATATTGTTGAAAATTTTATGAGATCTATTTCTACGGGTTTGTAGAACTGCTATGTTTTGTATTGCTTAATTTGATGCAACCACTAGAGATTTTGTATACAGACAAAAAAGTTGAACTATATCATAGACATGATCAATTTTTTCATTAAAACAAGATACAGTTGTATAGATTTTAGAGCTATCTTTGTCAATGAACTCAAAGCCAAAAACTTTCCCACCATGGGAAGCATTTTTGTATTCATGGATCTTTGTTTTCTCTAAGGCTCTTCCCTCAATGGACCAATGCTTGTGGTATGGAGTTAATGATTTTATGGGGATTGGTTAGAAAGGAGCCATGTTTTGTACATAGAACTATGTAGTTTGCGAAGACCCTATTTCATCTCTAGATGTAAAAGGTTGAAGGTAGTTAGTAGCTTGGAGGAGTGGAATTGGAGATCCAACTATTGTTGAGTTGTTCGAAAGTATTTCAAATTTTTCAAACAAGATTGCCCTGCAAAGAAATGAGTTGGATAATTTAGATAGGAGATGTTGGTGGAAAAATAAGGACTCAATATGGTAAGGAGCAATAAATAATGTATGTGAAGTTGTGGAGCATCTTACAAGACTATTCCTTTAGGAAAATAATAGATCCCCTCTGTAAAGCTTCTTTAATGATGAGATCCTTGAATTTTTATGAAAGTATAGAAGAATGGGTGTGTGTACCATCTGAGAGTTCAATTCGGTATTTGGTTGTTGTGGAATGAGGTTGTTGAATGGAGTTTATAGATGTAACTTGCAAGTATGGATCATTAATATATGTACCCACTAGGAGTTTTGGAAGTGTGCCTATTGTTAAAATTTCCATTGCGAAGGGAAAAAGATGGAGAACTCGAGAAACCTATAAGTAAGTTTAGATTATTTGGTTAGGTTGTTTCAAAATAGATTTTTGTAACGTGTTTGTTTAGGTTGTGTAGAAATATGATTTTTTGAATAAAACATAACACATTGTTAAATAATTTGGCAATGTTTTTTTTATTGTATAGATAAAATTAGTTTGTTACAACGATATAGAGTCATTTTATTATGTTGGAAGATTTCATATGATAACAAAAATTTTATGTAAACAACCTAATGTAACAATTGTCAACCCAAGCACAAATACATTCTTTGAAGAAACTATAAATACAATAGATTATTTATTTATTTATTGTACTCAAAATTTACATCCATGCTTATAGATAGGTTACATATTGTGAAAATTGAAGCTTTGTGGCTTACATTAGATAATGTATATAGGTTGTTGTTCTTATGTTATATAGTAGGAAAACAAGAGGAATGATCACAGATTATTCAAATGCATCTCATATGCATTAATAATGGAGGGTGATGCATTGTTTTCATAGTACTGGTCGTAATATATTTCTTTGATGAAAGTGCACAGCCCCTCAATTTTACTACAACTATTCAAAAGCTCTACAATGTCTGTTTCTTTGACAATGGGTAGAATATTGCATCCAGATTTGAATTTGTGCACAATATCATGGCAGGTGGTCGAAAGAATCGATGAAAGACTCTGGACATTGCTTTCAAGGCAATATGGATTACTGATAGAACAACATGAAACTACAAGTTTAGTGGTTGATTCTACTGCAACTACAGGACTGCTAACACTTTCATTTGAATTTCCACTGAAGACCTGAATGATTTCAGGGGTGTTTGCATTTGTTATCATCTCCTAAAACCAGGGAATATAAAATTTGTATAAGTAGCAAGGGAAAGAATACGTAAACATATTAAAGAAGAACATCAATGTTGAGAAAAAAAATTCCAAAACCTAGGTGTATATATATTAAATATATCTAATATAAGTGTATCTAATAAATATAAATAATTAACAATATTTTTTATTTATTTAATATATAACAATATAACTATAGTATATATTTTATAGAGGCTAAATTTCTAACATAATAATTGAGAATGTTAGTTGTACTTAATATGGAAAAGCAAGTTTATTAGAGAGACGCAAGTGAAATTGAACATTTGAATTAGGAACAAATGAGGTTCCTATCTTTTTTGTTTTCTTTATTTACCCTAAGTTTCTATAATTCAATCTCATGGATGCTCATGGTTTGAGCTCACCTTTAATTCTAATTTTGTTTGTTTGTTAGTACCATCTAATAACATATCATCTTCTTCATTCGCTATACTCGCTACCTAGTCACCATTTATTTATTTCTTTATTATGACATTATATATAGTTTATTATTTTATAATACTTTTTCAATATAGTTTTGTTTTTACTTTATATATTTTACATCTAATATAATATGTAGTAGCAATAGAAATAATAATATACTATATATATATATATATATATATATATATATATATATATATATATATATATATATATATATATATAATATGATAATTGATATTATACTTATTATTTCTGTAATATATTATTAAAATAATAGAATAAGATAATAAATATTATAACTATTAGTTCTATTATTATATTATTACTATATTAGATTATAGATTTTTTTATTTGTTAATTTACAAATAATATATAATAGTATATTAATAAAATTATATAAAAATTATGTTAATATTATTAGTTTTTTTTTATTTTATAGAATAAATATGAAATAATATAATATTAATGTTCCGATAAAAATAAAAATACTAATTATAATATTGTTATAGATTAAATTTTAAACATATAAATACAAAATATAAAGTATAAAGATAGAAAAATATAATAATAATAATAATAGAAATTTTTATAGAAGATAATATGATAATAAATAATATTAGTGTTATAATATTCTGATATAATAATGACAATATAGGAAAAAATAATAGTTACACAAATTTATTTTAATATCATCATTAATTATAATATTTGACATAATCTTTTATTATAGTATCTTTTATCAGAACTTTAAAATGGTCAATTAAAAGTGGCTATCAGAACACATGAAAAATGTGGATATAACTGTAAGTAATATATGATTAAATTAATATATTTAAATATAAACAAATACATATGTGATGAAATGTAAGTGTATTATAATAAAGCGTAAAAAAAATAAGTGATAAAGAAAGGTACACATGAAAGACTAAACTTATTTTCCACGACTACCTCTTATATAATTTTTTTAAACCAAATTTGACCTCTCAATTCAAATGAATGTTCTTATGTTTTATTTCACATCCTAACCCCTAACCCTATATCTAACCTAAATCCTAAATTAGAAGAGATAAACCTAAAACTAATCACTAATCTGCAATCCTAAAATCCAAAAACTAAATCGTAGAGCCAAATGCAACCCATATTCCTAAATGGTAAACCACAATGTTCAAAGGTAAACTTTAAATACTAAGTCATAATCCTAATTCCAATCTAATCATAATCACCATATTTTTCAAACTAAAATACTAACCCTAAATATAAACCCTAAACCACAATCCTAAATGGTAAATGATACTTGTAAAAATAAACCTTAATATTAAATGTTAAAACCTAATTGTAGTCCTAATTATAAATGTTGGTTCTATTAGATTTAAGAATATATACATTTTCAATGTTGGGCTAAAAGAGTTAATAATTTTCTAAGTTATTGGATAGCTTGCACGAGAAGCTCATGAAAAGACTTGAAAATTTCAAATATTTGATCATTGCCAAGAATTATAATTTGTTATATTTGTTATCTTAATATTAAATTGCATTGTATTTATAGTATATTAATCTCAATATTAACTTTTATAACATTATAATATATATATATATATATATATATATATATATATATATATATATATATATATATATATATATATATATATATATATATATATATATATATATATATATTATTTGAGAGTAATTTTATGTCTTTAATTTTTGTGTTTCTTAATATTAAATGTTATGCTTATATTACAATGATAAGTTACCAAGGAAAGAAATTATTCTACTACAATTGGGATGCTATCTAGCATAACAACTTTCACATACATGACAACCCTCGAATTATCTATTGTTATATTTGCAAATGAATAGAAAAATAATCATAAATAATATTTTCCTAAAAAGAAAGTTACAAGGAAATAAACTAATAATAATGCAAGGAAATATTTTCATCAACAGGAATTTTTTAAAGTGGTTTTAAAAAGATGAGTCCTATCTAAGCACAATGAAATTTATTAAAAACATTAAACTGGATGGCCAATGTTTCGAAAGGAAAGCTTTTTAATAAAAATATTTTGGAGAAAATTTAAGATGATAAAGAAAGTGTCAATTAATGGTAATTAGAACTATCGTAATAAAACTAATTGTTTTAAAATAATAGATAAGTTATGACATAATAAATTTTGCAATTGAATTTAATATTGTAAATTATAATTTTGAAGTTTATTCAATATTTAAAATCAAAGACATTTAGAGTCAAATTTCTAAAGTTAGACTCGATTAAATAATATGTGATTCTCTGAAGCTACGGCTAGAAAGCTTTCCACCACTACCAAGCACTGCTCCAGGGGCATGGTTGGGAAAAACACCATCTGGAAATTTCTCTAGCATCATCAACATCATTGTGGGCACAACTGGTGATTACGGTTTTTCCCTAGCATGCAGGTGAGACATGTGCACAAAAGACCTCAAAACTTTATTAGCGTTGAAAATTTATTAAAATAATGAATATATTTATATTTATATATGTTATTTCTATTCTCACAGGTGGCAACAACAGAGCATTCAAACTACAACTTTCTCATATTGTTTGACACATATCCGATTAAATTCAACACGCGTCACATAGACAGCATTCATGCAGCCTCTGACATTAGAGCTACTTCACAATTTAGATTCTTCATATCTATTCAACACCTTTTTCACATAATTGTAGTTGTAAGAATGGAACAATTATGTTTTCGTTGTCTTATTATCAGACATAAGGAGTCTCCATTCAGATGCGGACCATGTGTATTTTTTTCTCGTCCTTTGCTATGCCCAATTATATTGATTTTTGACCTAATGGAATATTTTCATTCTGATGTATTTTCATAATTTACTATGCCCATTTGTTGTTTCATCCTTTAGGTATAGGATTTTCATCTTATAGCATGTCTATTTAACAACTCCTATCTTTAATTCTGTGTATTTCATCCTTATCCTTTGCTATGCTCAATTGTATTCAATTTTTACTGAATGGCATATTTTCATCCTTTTCATTCTAGCCTCTATTCCTCCTAAACAATGCCCAATTGTATCGAGAGCTTGATTTGGGGAATTTCTTGACTAGAGAAATAAAAGCAGCTACGCACATGGCTTTAAGCATACATGAGATCTCTTCTAAACACCATTTTCTTGATTCCAAAGTGCTTGAATTTGGAGATCTATTTCCTAGAAAAATAAAAGAAGCTATGTGTATTTCTTTTCTCTATAGCTATGTTTTCCCACATCTATGCACAATCCCCATGGTGTTTGACAAAGCATTGATTTATGTTTAAAATTGTTCCAGTTTTCAACCATGATCAGCCTGATGATGTTTGAACTACAAAAGGGGTCTATATTGATGTATTTTCCTAACACAAAAAGAAGGGTACATACAACTCAAGAAAGCTTCAAGAATGGAAGAATGTGATCTTAATAATGTTTCCTACAATGATCGTCACATTGTTAACAACAAAGAGTGAGCACTCAATAATTTTTGTACACCACTTACCCTTTTCTTATCAGAAAAGCATCCATTCTTGCAACCTTATGGAGTCCTTGAGTTAGTGGATTTGGTTGAAAAATTCCTACATGTTTGCAAGGGATTTCTATTACCTCTAAAGGTTTTTAGAATACAACTATGTGGTATCTCAATCATGTGATTCATAATTATTAAAGATATAGGGTAAGTAATCAGTCAGGAGGGCATTTCTTTGTGAGCTAGAAAAGAGATTAAATTGGAGATTTGTAATGATGGGGAGAGCATAGGTAGGAGAGTTAGATTCTAAGTGTTTGTAAATATTTGGTGTGTTAGTGGAGATATATCGGATATGGTCTCCTTCATGTTTCTATGTATTATTATCTTTGTGTTTCTTGAGTGTGTTTCTTTGTGAGCTAGAAAAGAGATTAAATTGGAGATTTGTAATGATGGGGAAAGCATAGGTAGGAGAGTTAGATTCTGAGTGTTTGTAAATATTTGGTGTGTTAGTGGAGATATATCTGATGTGGTCTCCTTCCTGTTTCTATGTATTATTATCTTTGTGTTTCTTATCCTTAGCTGATAATTTATTTTGTCATCCATTGTGTATTAAAAAATACCGATATCTAGATTTGTGTTGAGCTGTGTGTTAGCATCAAAAGAACTTTGGGAGACTAATAGCATTGTAAGTATAAGTATTTTCTTTAATAAGTTCTTTTAATATATTTCCTTGAATATATATCTTTATTTTCTTTCATTTTTAGTCAATCTCATTGCAAATTTGTTGCAGGATCCTCTGCAGTTAAGAAAGCTAGTTATTTATGGGTGCAAAAAATTTGAAGGATTAATAAATTCAATAGGATGTTTGATAAATTTGAAAAAAAATAGTCTTTTTATTTGGGGAAAAGATGAAGAGCCTACTGGAAATTGCTTATGCACCTAGAATTAGGTCTGGAATTGCAGTTGTAAGACTAGAACGATGATGTTTTCATTATCTTATTATCAGGCATAAGGAGTCTCCATTTAGATGCAGACCATGTGTATTTTGTTCTCATCCTTTGCTATGCCCAACTATATTGATTTTTGACCTAATGGAATATTTTCATTCTGATGTATTTTCATAATTTACTATGCCCATTTGTTGTTTCATCCTTTAGGTACAGTATTTTCATCTCATAGCATGTCTATTTAACAACTCCTATCTTTAATTCTATGTATTTCTTCCTCAACCTTTTCTATGCTCAATTGTATTCATTTTTTACCTAATGGCATATTTTCATCCTTTTCATTCTAGCCTATGTTCCTCCTAGACAATGCCCAATTGTATCAAGAGCTTAATTTGGGGAATTTCTTGCCTAGAGAAATAAAATTAGCTATGCAACATAGCTTTGAGCATACTTGAGAGCTCTTCTAAACACCATTTTCTTGATTCCAAAGTGCTTGAATTTGGAGATCTATTTCCTATAAAAATAGAAGAAGCTATGCGTAGTGCTTTTCTCTATAGTTATGTTTTCCCACATCTATGCACAATCCCCATGGTGTTTGACAAAGCTTTCGTTTATGCTTAAAATTGTTCCATTTTTCTACCATGTTCAGCCTAATGAAGTTCGAACTACAAAAGGAGTCTATATTGATGCCTTTTCCTGACACAAAAAGAAGGATACATACAGCTCAGGAAAGCTTCAAGAATAGAAGAATGTGATCTTAATAATGTTTTCTACAATGATCATCACATCGTTAACAACAAAGAGTGAGAACTAAATAATTTGTGTACACCGCTTACCCTTTTCTTATCGGATAAGCAACCATTCTTGCAACCTTCTACAGTCCTTGAGTTAGTGGATTTGGTTGTAAATTTTCTACATGTTTGCAAGGGATTGCTATTGCCTCTAAAGGTTTTTGGAGCACAACTATGTGGTATCTCAATCATCTGATTCGTAATTATTAAAGATACAGGGTAAGTAATCAATCAGGAGTGCATGTCTTTGTGAGATAGAAAAGAGATTAAATTGGAGATTTGTAATGATGGGGAGACCATAGGTAGGAGAGTTAGATTCTAAGTGTTTGTAAATATTTGGTGTGTTAGTGGAGATGTATCTGATGTGGTCTCCTTCTTGTTTTTACGTATTATTATCTTTGTGTTTCTTATCCTTAGCTGATAATTTTTTTTGTCATCCATTGTGTATTAAAAAATACCAATATCTAGATTTGTGTTGAGCCAAGTGTCAACATCAGAAAAACTTTGGGAGACTAATAGCATGGTAAGTATAAGTATCTTCTTTAATAATTTCTTAATATATTTCCTTGAATATATATCTTTATTATCTTTCATTCTCAGTCAATCTCATCACAAATTTGTTGCAGGGTCCTCTGCAGTTAAAAAAGCTAGTTATTTATGGGTGCAAAAAAATTGAAGGATTAATAAAGTTAATAGGATGTCTGATAAATTTGAAAAAAAATAGTCTTGTTATCTGGGGAAATGATAAAGAGCCTACTGGAAATTGCTTATGCACCTGGAATTAGGTGTGGAATTGCAGTTGTAAGACTAGAACGATGACATTTTCACTATCTTATTATCAGACATAAGGAGTCTCCATTCAGATACGGACCATGTGTATTTCACCCTTGTCCTTTTATATGCCCAATTATATTGATTTTTGACATAATGGCATATTTTCATTCTGGTGTATTTTCATATTTTTTTGTGCCCATTTATTGTTTCATCCATTAGGTATAGGATTTTCATCTCGTAGCATGTCCATTTAATAGATCCTATCTTTAATTCTATGTATTTATTCATCATCCTTTTCAATGCTCAATTGTATTCATTTTTTACCTAATGGCATATTTTCATCCATTTTATTCTAGCCTATGTTCCTCGTAGACAATGCCCAATTGTATCGAGAGCTTGATTTGGAGGATTTCTTGCCTAGAGAAATAAAAGAAGCTATGCACATGGCTTTGAGCATACATGATAGCTCTTCTAAACACCATTTTCTTGATTCCAAAGTTCTTGAATTTGGAGATCTATTTCCTCAAAAAATAGAAGAAGCTATTTGCAGTGCTTTTCTCTATAGTTATGTTTTCCCACATTTTTGCACGATCCCCATGGTGTTTGACAGAGCTTTTATTTATGCTTAAAATTTTTCCTTTTTTCTAACATGTTCATCCTGATGATGTTCGAACTGCAAAAGGAGTCTACATTGATGTGTTTTCCTAACACAAAAAGAGGGTACATACAGCTCAAGAAAGCTTCAAGAATGGAGAATGCACTTAACAATGTTTCCTACAATGATTGTCACATCATTAACAACAAAGAGTGAGCACTAAATAATTTTTGTACACCACTTACCCTTTTCTTATCGAAAAAGCATATATTCTTGCAACCTTTTGCAGTCCATGAGTTAGTGGATTTTCTTGAAAAATTCCTACATGTTTGCAAGGGACTGCTATTGCCTCTAAAGTTTTTTGGAGCACAACTATGTGGTATCTCAATCATCTAATTTGTAATTATTAAAGATACAGGGTAAGTAATTAATCAGGAGTGTGTGTCTTTGTGAGCTAGAAAAGAGATTAAACTGGAGATTTGTATTGATGGGGAGAGCATAGGTAGGAGAGTTAGATTCTAAGTGATTTTAAATATTTGGCGTGTTAGTGGAGATATATCCAATGTGGTCTCCTTCCTATTTCTATGTATTATTATCTTTGTGTTTCTTATCCTTAGCTGATAATTAATTTTGTCATCCATTGTGTATTAAAAAATATCGATATCTAGATTTGTGTTGAGCCGAGTGTCGGCATCAGAAGAACTTTGGGAGACTAGCAGCATGGTAAGTATAACTTTCTTCTTTAATAAATTCTTAATATATTTCCTTGAATATATATCTTTATTGTCTTTCATTTTCAGTCAATCTCACTGTAAATTTGTTGCAGGGTCCTCGACAATTAAGAAAGCTAGTTATTTATGGGTGCAAAAAATTTGAAGGATTAATAAAGTCAATAGAATGTTTTCTAAATTTGAAAAAAAATAGTCTTGTTATCTGGAGAAAAGATGAAGAGCCTACTAGAAATTGATTATGCACCTGGAATTACCTGGGTATGTGTAGAGCTATTTTCACTCGTGAACATTTTTAGTGATTTGTGAAAAAGATGCCTTATGATGTGTTTACTAACAATGGCATGGGATTTAGGGTTTTTCTTGATTTTGGAGAGTTTGAATTGGGGGATTTCTCGCCTAGAGATTTTTCATAGAGTTTCTCATAGTGAAAATAATTGCAAAAATATCAGGCTAAAACATTTTGAAATAAATTAATGGTAGACAAATGCTTAGAGTGTCCACAAGCAAGTAAAAGTGAGATCTATCATTTTTTAATAAATTTGTGATATCTATTCTATGTTAATTCTAAGACAAATAAACAAAATTAGGAGGAATGAACTGAAAAACTTGACCAAAATATATATTTACATAAAGAGAACTAAGATCTTAAACTGAAATATATTTTCTAAAAATAAAGATGGATGAGGGAAGAAGGCTGGAAAAAAGTACCATATGTTTATCAACCAAACTCTGATTGTTGTTGTTGCTGTGAGTTTCCTTCTAGTATTTAGGTATAAGAATTGTTGTTGTGTTCCTTTACAGTATTTATGTATTAAATACTGGTAGAGTTTTGTTTTATTTATAGAACAAGAGGGTGAAAATGTAGAGAGGGTTCCAGAAAATATAATAACTGTAGGATAAGTGACAAAGAAGAGGCGACAATGAGGCAGCAATGAAATGAGGTGATATTTAGCTGGCATTTACACTCACTCAGGCTAAGGTCACTGAATTCATTAATGTGATATGATGGTCTAATTTCTTAGGTTTTTATGTTGCTATTTGTAGCCAGTCAGAAGAAAGGCGGTGGTGATATAAATCCCAAATATCTAGCCAATGTAAAAATAAAAAATTGTGACCCATATCTGGCAAATCTGTGTACAACATTAATGGGGGTAAAGGCATATCTGCCTATGTTTGTTTTACCATTAAATGTAGTTATATTACAATCCATATTCAAATGATAGTTTAATCCATATCTGAATGATTGTTTAATAATAAGAGTAGGAAACTTAAATTAAACATTCAATTCATATACCAAGGACATCATTTCTCTGTAATTTTACCAAATATAATTATATTTATATAAATAAATAGTAGGAAATCCATGAAATGTGGGTGTCTGCAAGAACAATCATTTTTCCTGACAGCACAATTGAAATGTTAGAAATCTTAGTATTTAGTCATTGTTCGCGTGCCATCCACTTGAAATAAAACCATAAAATTTAGATGTTTCATCTATTGTGAAGGAAATATAGGAAATATAGCTGATGAAGATGAAGATGAAGCCCAAATTCCATTGAGCAGCGAAAAGATATCAGCACTCTTGGCTAATGAATTCCAAAGGTATGCACCTTGTATGGGCTTTGATTTGCAGCTCCCTTGTGATATACACATTGACACTGATAATGAGGCCAGTATTCAAAGTGACCATGAAGATTCATGTATATTAGGTCCCCCCTCTGGTAGTGACTCTATAGAAAGAGAAGTAGAAGGACATGACAGTGTGTTTTCCTATCATCAAGATTACAGCGATGAACAAATTTCTTGTTCAAACCCCTTTCCTGTTTCTACTAAATATGATACTGAATGTGACAGTGTTGAGGAACTAGTCTTCAATAGTTGGGACAGAGTTTCTTTTTTTGAAAATGATGATGCAGATCGGTTCTTCGCCTGTCACCAGAATTTTGAGATAAACCTTCACTTGGTTCATTATCCAGTTCATGAAGATTTCGGTGATGAACCAAGTTGCTTAGTGGCTGAAGCAATGCGTGAAGGTAAATTAGAAGATTCAAGTCCTTCTCAGCCAGGTAACTGTATAGTAATGCATGATGCTCCATATGCTACATTTTCTGGTGCATTACTAGATCAAATTTTTGTTTCCAGTCATCAGGAAGAAGTAGATGATGTTCCCTACTTCTTGGAGTATGAATATGAGTGTGAATACAAAAATCGTGACTGGAAGAACATGGGTGGTGATCAATGCAAGTTTGTTTTTCAACCCATGAATATTCATATATGCTGGCTGCAAGATGGTCAAGAAATTTTTAGGTGGTTGGTCACGTATGTGAATGAAAATCAGATTTTTGATTAAGGAGGGTCACTGGTTTTCTTTTGGTGGCCTGGGGCCTGTTAGGCCAATTTTTTGTCATAGAAAAAATCTTCCTAAATGGCCTATTTTCCTTGCAAGTGTTCTTCATTGCCTCTTGCCCTGTGTTCTTCGTGTTGTCACCTTGCTCTGGTCCATGTTGTGTCTGCTAAATCATAAAGCCCAAAAAAAATTTTGAGTTTCAAGGTCTGCAAGGAAATAAACTTTGAAATCTACCACAGTGTCGAAAACCCACACTATTTTCAAAAATCCATGATGTTTTCAGTCTATGTGTTTTCAGCCTTCATTATTTTTGACCCTGTGCTTCTTGCTTTTGTGCACTTATCCTTTGACATCGAAAACCCTGTATGTTTTCGACCTCCTAGTTCCCTGTGTGCGATGAAAGGTGGGCCCAAGCCTTCAAAAGCTCTTCTCTGATTGGTTGTCCCATGACCGCATGTCAAACTTTTTTGACATGTGATCATGCGACTACCTGCCACCTGTCCGCATGGTCCTAGTTCTCAGCGATGTTCTTCTCAGCTGCTTGGTGGTTATGTCTTTATTCAGCGATCTGGTGACTGTGTAGTCACACAATCTCCTCTTTTCTGGCAGTTAGCGGTTAATGTCTAGCGACTCGGTAGGCGGTTAGTCACGATGTCGCTGAATGCCTAGCAGTTGGTAAGTGGGCTTGATTCTTCAAGCGGTAGAGGAGAAGAGATCGACGGTCGGTGTGTGATCGCAAGGAATATTCTTTCCCCTTGCGATCATGCGCCTACCGTTGATTCTGTTAGCAGAGCGCAGTGGTCTCGGTGTCAGTGGGGAGGCGAAGATGTGTTCTAATTGGTCATCGCATGGCCGCATGTCAGACTTTTCTAACATGCGATCATGTGACCGCCTGCCACCTGTCCACGTGGTCCTAGCCCTTCATTATGTTCAGTTGCCTAATGGTTTCTTTTCTTCTGGCGACCTGGCAACTTGCAATTTTCTCTGGTCCTTGAATCCTGGTGGTTAAGGCCCTAGCATCTAGTGACCTAGCGGGTGCTTAAGTTTTCCATAGTTGCATGGTCACTAGATGGTGGGCCCGATATTTTTTAAGCAGGATGACTTTGCAAGAGATCTACGGTTGCCGCATGATCATGAGGAATATTCTTCTCCCTTGCAATCATGCGACCATCGTTCGATCTAGTGTTGTTTTGGGCGTGGGTCCAGTGTTGGTAACTCAGCGGTTGCAGCGAATGGTGTGATGACATGTGGCATCAGGTGGGCCTAGGTGGGGTCTTCCGATTGGTCCGAGGAGGTGACATGGTGCCAATGTGGATGCTTGTCGCATGTTCGCATAGCCTAATTTTTGGGCTATGCGATCATGTGACCACTAATGGTATCGCGGTTGCGGAGTTATTAAGTGGGGTCGCTGGGTTTCTAAGGTGATTAAAGGGCTGATAGATCTTGTGGCCATCATATCACCATTGAGATAAGGTGCGAGGAAGTTAACTTGGCGGTCTAGCGACAACCGTCAATGCTGTCTAAGGTGAAGTGAAGATCTGAAGCCTGTGAAAGTAAGAAGATCAATGGCCACGACTTAATGTTAATCTGATTTTGAATGATGACCACTGATTCACTTCTGGCACCATGAATATAGCCATTGCCTATAGATTTGAATTTCAGAGACGTTTCCAGTGACCAGGAAGGACTGGAATTGATGACAGAGGGGGTGAGAGTTGGTAAATTTGAACTTCTCCACCGTTCCAGTGTGGTCTAGGGTGCCATGAGTGATTACATGGATTTGTGCCATGTGGAGGAGGACAATTTTTTATGGCTCAAGGCGTGATCTCAGGGTGGTTGATAGATTTATGATCTTCCATGCTCTGTTCTAAGAATTTTGATGATTGGAGATCATCTTTGATCTGTTTCCTTGAGGTTCTTGGTTTCCTACCCCTATAATAAATTTTGATGTATTATTTTGGTTGGTCGGGTAGTTGAAACCCTTACCCTAGCTGTCCATAGCTTGTTGCATTCTCTCTGAGAATTCTAAGGAAGCTAGTGGTATAAATTACGGGTTGTTCATTTTTGTAAGGGTTCCTTCTTCTGCAAATTTTTGAGGAGAATTGGTTCCAGTGAAGGGTTCTGTTCTGTAGATTTTCTCCTTCTCTCTGCATATAAGGTGTTCTTCTATCTTTTGCTGGTTCAGAGACTACAATGCATATTGTAATAGAGATGTCTTATATATAAGATTTCAATATATTTGTTCTGCTGTCAGATTATCTCCATTTGAGTTTTAGACTTATTAATTGTAGCATCAAGGGTGTTATAATTTTTCTACTTGCATTTTCAGTGAGTGTCTACAGTAGAGTTGTTTTTCATAGAAGCAAATGAGTCTAGGACTGGTGTTTGGATATGTATGAGCTGAGGTATCAAAGATGTATCATGCTTTTCTTTTAGTGGATGCTGGTTAATGTATTGCCTATTCCTAGGTCTTTCTTTGGATAGGTGATAGCATATCTGGGTGCACAGGTGGTTTGGTAATGTATGATCTAGTTAGGGTGAGCATATTGTGTTCTTGTTTCATAGCTTTCTTTTACAGTAGGGTATTTGACTTTGTGGTCCATTGGACAAGGCACTGGTCTATCAGAGACTTAGGGTATCTCAAGGGTCCCTTCAAATCTATTTAAAATCATTTCATTTCTGTCCCACCCTTTCCCTTTATTGTTGTTAGTGTAGGTTTTTGGCTTTCAATCTCATTCCATGCAAGTAGGGCTATTGCATGAGACTTTCTATCATTGGGGTACAGAATACCTATAAGAGATTGACTGCTATTCCACATTAATTTGTCTGCAGACCTTTGGTTTGTCATGAGGTGTCTTGAATGTGTAGATAAGGTAATACCCACCTAAGTGAATGTGGAGCTCAAAGAAGAGAGAGGATTTCTTTTTATCCTCATCAATTGATGTGTTTTTCTTGTCAAGCTTGAGTGCCTAATCTGTGAGTCTAGGCCCAACTATTTGATTCAAGCTTGGTCCTACAAGGAAAAGAACCAACAAGATGGTGACTCTGCTGGGGAGAGTCTAGAACAGAGTCAGATAAACAAAAGGCATTGACTAAATCTTCTCACTGCATGCTGAGTGGCGACTCTGAGCTCTCTATTTGATCAGTGTGTTTCCTGATAAGCAGTGCATGTTATCCTGGTGAGTTTTGTGTTGATTGGGAGCAGAAACAAAGAATATACTTTCCTCTTCAAGGAGGTGGTGACTCTATAGAGAAAGACTTGATGGATTTGCATGGTGAGCTCTAGATCTGCCTTGCCTTCCAATCAACAAGCAAGGTTCTTGCTGCAGAATTCTTAGGTATTTTTCAAGTTTTAAATGTCTACTTATTAAGTGGTCAAGCACAAAGAAAGAAGTAAGGTGTGATTAGAGGTTAGCATACTTCAAGTTCTCAGCTGCAGTTTGGCAGAATTTTATGGAAGTATTGCATTGGTTGTAATGGATAGGATGAATAATGAGATTACATTATTAGAGCAAGGCATCTTTAGAGATTATATGAAATTGGTAAGGATGAAGGTAGGATGCAGAAAGGATCTATCCATATCTCTATTTTATAATAGATTTTGTGAGGTGTATGATGAGCTTCCTGAGGATGTTGAGTTTCCTAAATCTGAGTTCATCAGTTTATTCTTGGAGCTCTATTTTCATGAGTCAACCAGTTGGTCAGATGCCTTGTGGGAAGAGCATTACATATGTGTCAAAGAGTGGATACTTGGCGATGGTAGCCTTGAGCTTGAGGATGCACTTAGGGTCATGTCCTTAAGTGCTGATGTTGAGAGTGATGAAGACAGTGAGGGTGTGGTGTCTTCACATGAGTCAGATGCAACATGGGAAGAGGAAAGTGATGATGGAAGTGAACATTCTTTTGATAGTGAAGATGCTGAGGATGATTCATCCTCAGAGTATGAAGATAAAGAAAAAATAATTCAATGTGATATCAGTGAGTCTTCATATGGCTCTGATTTTTCTTCATGTGCTGGGAGTCTCCATGAGGTTGAGATGGGTGCTGATTTTAAGGTGTTTTCCAATCCTTTATATGATGAAAAATTTGACTATCAGCCCATCTTTTGTCATGATGTTCAACAAGGTGTATTGCATGAAGTTGTCAATCCTTTGTTTGAAAAGCATGTGGAGGTTTTAGATCCAGTTGATTCAGGGTGTTCATTCTCCATTTGTGGGTATCAATCTGACTTTTCTTTTGAGGTCTAGGCGGTTACCCTTGTGAAAATGCAAAGACAGGATCTAGATGTGGCCTTTCTGCAAGTAGAGTATGAGGTTTTTGTATTTTTAGTTGATAGCATGCATGTGTCAGTAGTTGAAGATCAATTTCAGTATAGAGGTGCTGACCATTAGCATGCTGAATCATACTTTCATAGTGAGCAAGATGGAGAAAGTGCCAAAAAATTTATATGCACTATGAAGAAAGCTACTTTGTTCTTCCTGATATGCTGGTTGAACATGTTGATAGGCCCGTGGAGACTAATGAAGATGAAATGTCTGATGTGCAACATGAAGGAAGGAATGAAAATTAAGTTTTTGATAGAGGCAAGAACTAAATCTTGTTTGTTGCTGCAGATTTCTGTATAAAATGTATATTTTGTAAATAGGTTCCCTTGTTTTTGTCTGCTCTATGTTTTTGGTCAAAATTTTGAGTTGGTGGTCTGCTCTCCCAGAAATCCTAAATTCTTGCATGGGTACAAGTTACCCATCATCCCCAACTAGAGCCACTGTTAGGCCAATTTTTTGTCATAGCAAAAATCTTCCTAAATGGCCTATTTTCCTTGCAAGTGTTCTTCATTGCCTCCTGCCCTGTGTTCTTCGTGTTGTCGCCTTGCTCTAGTCCATGTTGCGTCTGCTAAATCATAAAGCCCAGAAAGTTTTTTGAGTTTCAAGGTTTGTAGGGAAATAAACTTTGAAATTTGCCACAGTGTCGAAAACCCACAGTGTTTTCAAAAATCCATGATGTTTTTGATCTGTGTGTTTTCGGCCTTCATTGTTTTCGACCCTGTGCTTCTTGCTTTTGTGCGCTTATCCTTTGGCGTCGAAAACCCTGTGTGTTTTCGACCTCCCAGTTCCCTGTCTGTCGGCTTTCCTTAAGTGTGCAAGTCTGATGACAGGTGGGCCCGGGCCTTCAAAAGCTCTTCTCTGATTGGTTGTCGCATGGCTGCATGTCAGACTTTTTTGACATGCAATCATGTGACCGCCTGCCACCTGTCCGTGTGGTCTCAGTTCTCAGTGATGTTCTTCTCAGCTACTTGGGGGTTATATCTTTATTCAGTAATCTGGCGACTGTGTAGTCGCACAATCTCCTCTTTTCTGGCAGTTAGTGGTTAACGTCTAGTGACTCAGCGGGCGGTTAGTCGCGATGTCACTGAATGCCTAGCGGTTGGTAAGTGGGCTCGATTCTTCAAGCGGCAGAGGAGAAGAGATCAACGATCGGCGTGTGATCGCAAGGATTATTCTTTCCCCTTGCGATCATGCGCCTGCCATTAATTCTGTTAGTAGAGCGCGGTGGTCCCGGTGTCAGTGGGGAGGCAAAGATGTGTTCTGATTGGCCGTCGCATGGCCGCATGTCAGACTTTTCTGACATGCGATCAAGCAACCGCCTACCACCTATCTGTGTGGTCCAAGCCCTTCATTGTGTTTGGTTGCCTAGCGGTTTGTTTTCTTCTGGTGACCTGGCGACTTGCAATTTTCTTTGGTCACTGAATCCTAGTGGTTAAGGCCCTAACATCTAGCGACCTAGCAGGTGGTTAAGTTTTTCACAGTCGCATGGTCACTAGATGGTGGGCCCCATATTTCTTAAGTGGGATGACTTTGTGAGAGATCTACGGTTGCCGCATCATCGTGATGAATATTCCTCTCCCTTGCGATCATGCGACCGTCGTTCGATCTAGTGTTGTTTTGGGCGTGGGTCCAGTGTTGGTAACTCGGCGATTGCAGTGAATGGTGTAATGACATGTGGCATCAGGTGGACCTAGGTGGGGTCTTCTAGTCGGTCTAAGAAGGTGACATGGTGCCGACGTGGATGCTTGTCGCATGTTCACATAGCCCAATTTCTGGGCTATGCGATCATTTGACCACTAATGGTATCGCGGTTGCAGAGTTATTAAGTGGGGCTGTTGGATTTCTAAAGTGATTAAAGGGCTAGGATCTTGTGGCCATTGTATCACCATTGAGATAAGGTGCGAGGAAGTTAACTTGGCGGTCTAGTGACAGCTGTTGATGCTGTCTAAGGTGAAGTGAAGATTTGAAGCTCGTGAAAGTAAGAAGATCAACGGCCGCGACTTAATGTTAATCTAATTTTGAATGATGACCGCCGATTCACTTCTGGCGCCATGAATATAGTCGTTGCCTGTAGATTTGAATTTTAGAGACATTTTTAGCGACCAGGAAGGACTGGAATTGATGACAGAGTGGGCCAGAGTTGGTAAATTTGAACTTCTCCGTCATTCCGGTGTGGTCCAGGGTGCCATGAGTGATTGCATGAATTTGTGCCTCATGGAGGAGGATAATTTTTCATGGCTCGAGGCGTGATCTCAAGGTGGTTGATAGATTTGTGATCTTCCATGCTTTGTTCTGAGAATTTTGATGATTGGAGATCATCTTTGATCTGTTTCCTTGAGGTTCTTGGTTTTCTACCCCTGTAATAAATTCTGATGTATTATTTCAATTGGTCAGGTAGTTAAAACCCTTACCCTAGCTGTCTGTAGCTTGTTCCATTCTCTCTGAGAATTCTAAGGTAGCTACTGGTATAAATTGCAGGTTGTTCATTTTTGTAAGGGTTCCTTCTTCTACAAATTTTTGAGGAGAATTGGTTCTAGTGAAGGGTTCTGTTCTGTAGATTTTCTCCTTCTCTCTCCATATAGGGTGTTCTTCTGTCTCTTGCTAGTTCAGAGAATACAATGCATGTTGTAACAGAGATGTCTTATGTATAAGATTTCAATATATTTGTTTTTCTCTCAGATTGTCTCCATTTGGATTTTAGGCTTATTAATTGTAGCATCAAGGGTGTTATAGTTTTTCTACTTACATTTCCAGTGAGTGTTTGTAGTAGAGTTGTTTTTCGCAGAAGCAACTGAGTCTAGGACTGGTGTTCGGATATGTATGAGCTGAGGTATCAAAGATGTGTCATGCTTGTCTTCCAATGGATGTTGGTTAATGTATTACCTGTGCCTAGGTCTTTCTTTGGATAGGTGATAGCATATCTGGGTGCACAGGTGGTTTGGTAATGTATGATCTGGTCAGGGTGAGCATATTGTGTTCTTGTTTCATAGCTTTCTTTTGCAGTAGGGTATTTGACTCTGTGGTCCATTAGACAAGGCACTAGTCTATCAGAGACTTAGGGTGTCTCAGGGGTCCTTTCAAATCCATTTAAAATCATTTCATTTCTATCCCACCCTTTCCCTTTATTGATGTTAGTGTAGGTTTCTAGCTTTCAATCTCATTCCATGCAAGTAGGGCTATTGCATGAGACTTTCTATCCTTGGGGTACAGGATACCTATAAGAGATTGACTGCTATTCTAAATTAATTTGTCTATAGGCCTTTGGTTTTTCATGAGGTGTCTTGAATGTGTAGATAAGGCAATACCCGCCTGAGTGAATGTGGAGCTCAAAGAAGAAGGAGGATTTTTTTTTATCCTCATCAATTGGTGTGTTTTTCTTGTCAAGCTTGAGTGCTTAATCTGTGAGTCTAAGCCCAACTATTTGATTCAAGCTTGGTCCTGCAAGGAAAAGAGCCAACAGGGCCATCTTTGTAAATTTGCAAATTTTGTAAATATCTGTAAATAGTTTCCCTTTCCTGTGTGTTCCCTGTGTTTTTCAAGTGGGTGGTTTGTTTCTTCCCAGAGATCTGAGGTCCTCATTGTATCTGTAGGAGATACATGTCCCCAACTAGAGCCACTGTTGGGTCATTTTTTAGTCATAGCGAAAATCTTTTGAAAATGACCTCTTCCCTGCAAGTTTTGTAAAAGTTGTCCCGCCCTGCAGCAAAACAATTTTAATGTGCGAAGAAAATCTATAATGTTTCATGGTTTGTGCTCTTGGCCCCGTTCTCTTTAATGTATCACCTTGCTCTAGTTCAGATCGCATCTCCTAATTCACAAAATCCAGGGAGATATCCAAGTTTTAAGGTTTGCAGGAAATAGTTTTAGAATTTGCCAAAGTGTCGAAAACCCACAATATTTTTGAAAACCCATGATATTTTCAGTCTCCCTGCTACCTTTTGGTCTGCATGAAAACTGTGGATGTTTTCGATCTTTCACCGAAAACCCTGTGTGTTTTCAACCTTGCATTTCTTCCCTTTCGCTGACACTCCTTGTTCATCGATCCTAAGTGGACAAGTGCGATTGGATGGTGGGCCCAGGTCTTAAAGGGCTTTAAATTGATTGGTTGTCGCATGATCACATGTCAAAAAATTTTGACATGCGACCATACGACCGATTGCTTCTTGTGCTGGGCCCATTGGTAGCGAGGGCAGTAGTCCCACTGGCGGTTATGTGGCATCCTGTGGTTGGCTGTCACATGATTGCATCTCAGAGTTTTTTGACATGCAATCATACAACTAGTTGACACCTGTTCCTGAGTCCGGTGGTAGGTGGTGATGTGTCATTTTTTGATTGGTCAATGTGGCGGGGACATGGAAGTTCTCGATGGGGCCGTTGTCAGAGGGGTTTGTGGGTTTGCCAGCGTGTATCAAGATCTACACCTGGCGTATGATCTCAAGGAATATTCTCCCCCTTGAGATCATATGCCGATCATCTGATTAAAGGGGCTTGTTTTTAGTGGGTCCAACGTGCTATGGAGATGTTGATGTGCGTGATTTTCATTGGTCGGGGAGCGGTGATGTGGAAATTTGTCAGCAAAGCTGAGGTTGTAACGTGTTTGTTGTGGCACCAATTATTCGGTCTCACTGACATGGTGGTTCCTAGTTGGAGGTTAACGGTGGCAAGTGCTGACGGTTTGTCACATGTTCGCATGAGCCAGTTTCATGCTATGCGATCATGCAACAAACCCTATGTGTTAGCGGTGGTGGTTATGTGGCAAGGTAGAAGGGTGACGTGGAGGTGTGTCGCATGTTTGCATAGCCCATTTCCTAGCTATACAATCATGCAACAACTGTTATGATGTTGTTGTTGCAGAGTTAAGACGGGTCCATGGTGCTAGTGTTGCCGAGTTGCTCGATTCCGATTAGCTGCTGACTGGTGATGTGGCCGAAGACTTCTGAGTGGGCTTGTGATCATAGTTGCGTGACTAAAGATAAAGGTTAAGTCACGAAACTTGGGAAAGATAAGAGGATCTACGGTTGGGACTTAAAGCTGGTCTCAGTTTGAATATGGGTCGTCAATTCCCTGCAGGCGCCAAGATATGACCATTGTCTTTCAATTTTAAATTTGCAGATGGTTTTTGTGATAGGAAGTACCAAAATTGATGGTTTCAGCGGCCTGATTAGATTTGTTTGGTGGTGCTTGTTGTTGCAGTGTGGTCCAGGGTGTTCTTTGATTGTTTGCAAGGGTCTGTACTATATGTTTTTGAGCTCGAGAAACTTTTTGCAGGGGGTGATTTGTACTGGTTTTCATGGCAACTCCCTGGTGTTCTATATTGAGCTCATAGATTTTCATGATTGCAGATCTACCTAAGATTTTCTTTCTCTAGGTTGCTTGTGTTTCTTGCCCCTACATTGATTTTTTATGTATTCCAGTTGGTTAGGTGGGTGAAACCCTAACCCTTACCATGGTTACCTGTAGCTTGTTGCATCCTAACTTGTTTGGGATTCTAAGGTAACCAGTGGTATAAATAGTTAAAATTTTGACTTTGTAAGGGTTCCAGCTTAGAGTTCCTTTCTGGTTCTCTGAAGGATCATTTTCCTATAGATATTTCCTTTTCTCTGCATATAGGGTGTTCTTCTTCCATTGTTGGTTTTGAGAATATGATGCATATTGTAACAGATTTTTCTTATGTATGAGGATGTGATATACTCTTACTATTACCAATCTATCTCCATTTGAATTTTGAGTCCATTAATCATACATCAAGGGTGTTTGATTTTTCTATTTGCATTGCCTAAGTGTTTGCAAGTGGAGTTGTCTTCGCAGAGATAACTAGTTCAAGGCTAGTGTTCATGTATGTATGAGCTGAGGCATCAAAGATATTTCATGCTTGTCTTCCAATGGATGTTGGTCAATGTATTATCTGTTTATAGGTCTCTTCTAAGGGGAGGGTCAAAATCCTTTAGATGGCTAATAACATACTTGGATACATAGGTGGGTTGTTAAGTTGAGGTTTGGTCATGGTGTGTGATTGATGTCAGGCATCAACACATTGAGTATATTGTGTTCTTGTTTCATAGCTTTCTCTTGCGATAAGGTATTTGACTCTGTGGCCCATTGGACAAGGCACTGGTCTATCAGAGACTTAGGATATCTCAGGGGTCCTTTCAACCCAACATCAAAATCATTCAAATACCTTTCCCTTTCATGTTGGTGGTAGTATTAGGAAGTTCTCTCTAGTCTTTAGACTCATTCTATGCAAGTAGGGTTGTTGCATAAGAATTTGCTTCATTGGGGTACAAGTTACCTGAAGGGGTTTGAAGACTATTCCACACTAATGTATCTACAGGCCTATTGTTTATCATGAGGTGTCTTGAGTGTGCAGATAAGGCAATACCTGCCTGAGTGATGTGGAGCTCAAAGAAGAAAGAGGATTCCTTTCAATCCTCATCAATTGGACTATTTTCTTGTCAAACTTGAGTGCCTACCCTGAGAATCAAGCCCATCATTTGATTCAAGTTTGGTCCTGCAAGGAAAAGCTCCAACAAATTCCACCACTTTGAGAATGTTCTCCCCCATAAATGCCCAACATTTTTGAAAAAATTCCAAGGGAAAGACATGCGGACCAAAGGCCTTAAAGGGGGGATTAGTGAAGGTAGCTATCTTGATTTCTTGCAAGGAAAAAGGCCGCATCAACTACAGGTTGTCCGCATCTGAGACTACTTATGAAATAACATTTAAGAATGTTGATGCAGATGATGATAGAGAGTCATTGGAAGAACCTAAAAGGGATTTAAAATGTGAAACCACAATCTCCTCAATGTCTTCTGCCTTATCCTGCCACCTGCCATGTTCATCTTGAATACAGTTGATCCTATTATGAGATCTTTTTGCCTTTACTGAAGCATGGAAGAACTTGGTGTTCAGATCTCCATCGTTGATCCAGTGCTCCCTAGACTTATCTCGCCAGTACACTTCTTCTCTGAGAAGGAGTTCAGATATTTCACTTCGAAGCATTTTTTCTTTTTCAAAATCAGCATTAGTCATCCTTGAAGCGATCACAGATATGTTTACATCCTCAAGTTCTTTCTCCACCCTATTCTTTTATGAAAAGATGTTCTTGAAGAAAACCTTGTTTCATTCCTTAATTATGTCTTTGATCACCTTTAGCCTTTTGACAAACACAAAGCTCAGTGTACCCGTGAAAATACTGCTATCTCTCCACCACCCCTTCTAATTTGGGTAAAAAGTCCTCATCTCTCTACCCCATGTTTTGGAATCTGAAACTACCCTTGAAATTCTAAATGGTAGTAAGAAAACTCAACTAATTTGGGAAGTGATCCGACAGGGTTAAAGGGAGGATACTAGACTCCAGATTGAAGGATGAATCGAGCCAATAGAATTTGACCAAAAAATGATCCAGTCTTTTAGAAATCCTAGTGAAGTTAGCCCATCTATTGGTCCATGTATATAATCCATTTCTCGATACCACATCAGTCAAATTGCTTCTCATCACGAACTCCCTAAAATCCTCCATGACTTTGTTCGTCCTTTTAATGTCCCCCGACTTTTCATCCAAATCCAAAATGGTGTTGAAATCACCTACTACAATGATCTTATTGCTGTCATTAGATGATATTTTAGAGGACAGCTCAACCCATAAGTTTATCTTGTCCTCGGTTTTGATCAGCCAATAAACGTTAATTAAAGGAAAGGAGAAGTTGTCTTTAATACTAGCCGCCATGCCGAATAACCAGTGCTCATGTTTTTCCAGTACTTGCATCTTTATGTTTAAGGGATTCCACAAGAAGCCAATACCCCCTGCAGAGCCTCTAGCTTCCTGAAAGAAGCCTTCCCATTTTTGACAAGAAAGAAGAAAATTGAGGCTTTCTCTAAACTATTTATATGTCAATAATTATTGCATATACGTAAATAGAATTTTGTATATTAATAACACCTCTAGTAACAATTATCTCAAAGATACGGACTGACTAAAAATCCTAAAAGAAAGATTACTTATCCAAATTGGAAGATTCATTTGAATCTCCTCTTGAGAATTAACACCCATTTATCAATATTTCATTGTAAAGGTAGTGAATTTCGAAATGATTAAGGTTATCCTCGAAAAATACAACCCGCATTAGATTAATTGTTAAGAATGGCTATGAACAGCTAAGAGAAATTTATTTTCTATCCAATATTACATTACATGATGGTTGTCGAGCACGTTCACTATTCCTGCTAGAGAATAGGGGTCTGGGTTTATTGATGAATATTATTCCTAAGAGCGAGCGTTTCTAACTCCTATGGAAATGAACATGGAAATCTAAGAAATAGATGGAGAAATAGATGGAATCAGCTGTGACTGATTGCGGGAATGCTCTGAGCATTCCTGAAAACATTGTTGGGATCGAATTTAGTCTTGACATGCACCAGTCTGAGGAAATTCCCTCCAAAGTACTTTTCCCCCCACGACTTTGCCTGTTCTACGGCGGAGGTTCCATTAGCAGATACATGACCCAAGTCAAGGTCTATGTAGTTGACGTAAGCAGCTCTCGGAGATTTGGAAACATAAGGAGTCATGTATTCGTACAACATTCGCATCCAAGCTAAAGACTCTGCATTTTCGGTAGCCTCGGCCCAGTTGAGTACATACTGAATTTCATATAAATATCCTGCTCGAAGGGGGAAGGGAAGCCGAGTGGAGGGTATTCGATTCATTATGCCTCCCATGGGAGCCAATATAATATTGCTCTCGGGCTTCTGTTCCATAATCTTCCATGCTCCCTGTAGGCCTGATGAAGCGATAGGGCTCCTCACATAATCTGACTTGTTCTTGAAGAAGCTTTTGGTGGGAAAATATCTGTTGCGGAGATGCGCAGAATATCCGTTGGCGACAGCAGTGTAGATGACAGAGCCGATCCAGTCTGTCTCGTTACAATCGGCGGCGACCATACCCATTTCCGGAAAGATCTCATTTACAAGTTTGAGAAGCTGAGGTAAAGGGCCCAGATACATTCCATTAAAGGTAAGGTTAACAGGACTGCCACCGAATACAAAGACACGGATATACAGATCCTCCGGAGCAAACGGTGCAACAGTTTGCCATCGTTGTACAAGCTCTGTGACGTTATCACTTCCCGTCCTGTTGAAGTTGAACACAGTGATTGTCGGAGGCACTTTGACGAGCCTTATCTGCCACGCCACAACCACGCCCCAGCTCCCTCCGCCGCCGCCTCGGATGGCCCAGAACACGTCTTCTCCCATGCCCTTTCTGTCCATCAATTTGCCATTGGCGTCCACAAGGACTGCATTTATAACGTGATCTGCAGACACGCCATATTTCCTCACGAGTAGCCCAAGCCCACCTCCGCTCAAAGACCCGCCCACGCCTACTGTCGGGCAGACTCCCGCAGGGAAACCGTAGAGCGAAGTCTTGTTTGCAATGGCGGAGTAGAGCTGACCGAATGTTGCACCGGACTCCACCCAAGCTGTCTTCGATTTCATATCCACGTCAACGGCTTCCAATTTCATGAGATCGATGATGACGAAATTGGGAGCCTGAGAAGTAGAAGAGAGACCCTCATAGCTGTGTCCTCCACTGCGCACCACAATCTGCCAGCCGTGTTGTATGAAGCACCGCACTGACTTGTGGAGTTGGTCTCTGCTCTCCGGGACAATCAAAGCGTATGGCTTCGGCACGCTTTCTTCCGCATAGCGCAAATTCTGCACAGAGAATTGGAGAAGCGAAAAGTAGTCGTCTGACGAAGAAGAGCTTTTGAACGTCACGTTTTGGATACCGTTTCCAATCAGACATGACGTGAGCGCGAGTGCAGTTGCATTTTGTGATGAGTACTCCACAACGGCATCTCTGCCTCCCAAATTTACCACCCACAACAATACAAGCAAACTAAACATTTTCGTATAACTCCAGAAAGCCATAATTGATCAGGTCAGTTATAATTTTCTGAATGCTGCTGCCCAGCATGGCCCTAATTTATAGCCGGCTTTCGTAGCCAAATATTCCAGTGCAGAATAACATCTATCTAGAGTCCGTGATAATTTCGAATGCGCCAACAGATGGCCGATTATGATTCGAGAACATAGGGAAACGACTTTCACTCAAATTTTTCTGTTGGCTCTAAAATCACAGAAACGCTCAGAGTTCGGTTTCAGTCAATGAATGGTGGATTTGCTAATTTTTGTCCAGTACGTTTCATTCAATCTCTGATAGAGAAATTGAAGACATTTTAGTACATCTAGAGCTTAGAGAAGCAGATGTCTACCTCAAACGTTTCATTCAGTCGGCCAAAGTGTTTTATTATGGCATAAGGACTGACTTCAACTTTTGCACTTTAGTACCTTTTTAATGACACCCGTAGCCTTGTAAGTTGGGTCTCCTTGAAATTCATGCCACATGATAGATGAGGTGATAATTTAGAACGCAATTTGACGGTGAGTTGTTTTAATAGAGGCAGTCCTCCATTGCGAATTGAACTTTTAATTCTGTTCATGGTGTAGTTGGCAAAAATCACAATCACAAGGACATTCATCAACCTCACAATGAATTTTCGCAGAAGTTTTAATTATTTGGCTTTAATAAACTTAGGATGATCGCATAAGTAGCATTTTTATACTACATCTTAATGTTCTAATGGAAACCACTGACGTGGGTTTGGGATTATGAGTTAAATGACTTTGATTCGTATAGATAAAATGAGTTATTTTGTTTGTATAGGTGAACTATCATCAACATCTTGAATGAGTTCTAATAGTTTGTTGTAAAGGACGTTAGTTAAATTCTTTTATATTATGGTATTTATAGATTTTCTTAGTAAAATGTGATTGTTTAAAAAGATTTAGAATAATGTTGTGGTTTTCTTTTTCATTGTTATTGTTTGTTTCTATTGGTGTTATCTTTTCTTTTATTTTTTGGTTAGTCTGAGTATCCCTAATGAGACCCCTAGTTTCTACCTTAATGTTTGTTTTGTAAATGGGTTCACGTCTTATCCCCTTTTACCTAATTTAAAACATCTCTATTGAAACTTCAAATTTGAATATCCTTAAAATTTGATATTAATTATTTGCATGTTGTATAGTATGTATTTGGTGTAAAGATATTTTTCCTTTGTTAAGATAATGGTTTAGTGCCGACTATTGAGCCAAAGATTTCTTTCGAATGGAGTCCTACATTAACAAAACTCTTCATGTGGTGGTGTTGTTTTACTTCACTTATATTACAACCCAAAAGAATATTCTAAATTAAACTCATATAGTGTTAAAGAGGAGGATCCTACTATTTATTGCTAGAATTATGCCAAGTAAATTAAGCCTTGAGGTTTTAGTGTTATATTTAAGCATTGTTTTTTTTAAGGATATAAAATGCTATATTTTTGTAACTTACATGATGTATTTAACTATGATTTTTTAAGTATAGTTTGAGGTGTAGGTTACTTTGAATTTGATTATAATGAATAGAAATCCATAGATCTCTTGTACCTAAAACTTTGCATGTTTAGAAAGATGTAATATAAAGAAACAATATACACGATTATCATGAGATTATTGGTGGCCATGGGATAAAAATTCTCCAAAATTTATTGAGAGGTTGATACATGTTCTTGTGATAGGGATTGTTTCCAAATACACCACTAGCATAGAAAATTACTTAGCTATGGAATACTACCTCTATTAAAATAAGTCATCATCAATTGCCTTGTAAAATTATCACCTCATTTATCAAGTAAAATGAATTTCAAGGAGACACAACTTGCACGGACATTCAAATCATTTATACTATACTTGAGATCTATGATCAAAAGGATAGTTAAAAAGCATATGTTTACCAATGATTTGACATTAAACTCCACACCCTTTACATTACCATTAGCCACAATTTAGACTTAATTTATATTTGGGTATAGGGGACTTTTGAAAAGCTTTGATAATTCTCCACACATATATGACTCCTCTACTGTGGAAATTGGACTACCATGTACAACACAATCCTTTGGAAGGATACTTCTATGGCCAAAACCAACCTAAATGTTACGTATGTACTCATATGGTTACATACATGTGCATCTATTGAAAGAAAATCATATCATCTATTAAAGCTCACAATAACAAGAAATTTCCACATGCTTAAAATAAAAATACATGACCATTAGACATGTTGCAGTGCAATTAAAAAAATATAAATACCATTCTCCCAAAAGCCAAGACATATCCCAAGCTCTTCGCATCACTATTACCATCATTAGTGTTTCTCTTTCTCTTGTGCCGAATTATAGTTACAACTACTATATATAAAATGAACAATGATGCAATGAACTCATAATTCAAGAAGAAGAGGAGAATTAAATACAGATGTTGAAAAGTTGAGAGAAAACTTATAAACTCTAAGGTTCATGTTCTAGAACGAGTTAAAAAATATTTGTCATAATTGATTGATATAACTAGCTTTTCATTACTATTGAAAAATTAATGAAGAGGATGAAGATGTTAATGTTTAACTTCCACATGTGACACGTGCTCTCCTCTACATACAATCAATTCTTTATTGTCTGAGGCAAGAGCTGTTACAATTTTTTTTGTAATATTTTACCAATGCCACCATTTGACAACTGCTACTTCATTTGACATTTGTTTAAAATCTTTGCAGTTGTATATGTTTAAGTAATTGTAAATATATCTATATTCTTCTTCTTTTTGGTATGTATGTGAGGCTGAACTTTAGGCAATTTTTCTTGATCAGGCTCTATTTTTTCCTAGCCCTATTTTTGGCACTGGGAGCTGTCAACAATCTGGAACTATATCTAGATATGCTTTGCTCTATTTATAATATAGGGATTGTAATTGTTTTCCTTTTTTCATCTTATGAATCTTAATATACAGAGCATTGTTCTAGTTCTGAAAAGCCATGTATATTTTATATGTATATAAATAAAAACATATAGTTTCTATTGTTGGCAAGTTGTCTATACTAAAGTATATGACTAGATATAGTGTTGTCATTATGGATAAAAAGTCATATAGCAGTTTGGAGTTAGCGCACTAAGTGTATAGATTAGAAATCAGTTAAACATTGAAGATTGACAACATACAGAGCACCAGAGACTCAAAGCACCTGCACCCATGCATACAGATGAATTATGGTATGTACCCTAGAAGTTAAGGTTGTTAGACTAACTTATGCTTAGTCTAAGAGTGCATAAGTAGATATGCAAAGATGTGAAAGTTATAGTCAGTTGAAGTTGCACAACCAGTGTGTGCTAGCAGAGAACAAAGCATAGAGCTGATAGTGACTATTTTGTTTGCAATTGTAAATTAATGTTGTAGAGGCTATGTGCCCATTGTATTTAGGTTGTCGACATGTGTATATGTATAATTTTGTAAGCACGCTTAAGCCAATTCATTTCGAAGCATTATTTGTAATTAGTTATAGGACTGACCTAATTGTATAATTGGTATGAGTGCATAAATATAAGGTGTGCCCATTGTATTCAGTATGGAAGCAGAAATAGAGTTGTGAGAAGCAGAGTAGAGGTATGCAAAGAGAGCATATGATGTATTAGAGCTTTGCAAGATGTCAAAGCATCAGCGCACCAAAGGAACTAATCTAACAAGTAGTGTCACAGTGATAGTTCACCTACAGATATAGTGTGTATCTGATTCAGAAGGTTGTAGCCTTCATCATTTGAGCAGTGAACTCTAGGACAGTGAGTCCACTTCCCTAACATGGATCATTATAAAAGACTCCTAATAGGGTCTGACCCTTAACAAGGTCTAATGTACTAAAAGCATTGTAAAGCTACTCCTAACAGGGTAAAGGATCTTCTAACAAGGATCACAAAACACTAGTGTAGATTATTAGTGGGTATCAAGTCCCACCGGGGTTTTTACATATTTGGGTTTCCCCGTAACCATATTGGTGTCATGTGTTGATTTCAAGTTTCATGTTTATTTGAATGTTTAATCCAGTACTTAAGTATTTATAATTCAGTATTTAGATTAAAGTGAAAAGTTAAAATACAGTGAACACTGTGTTGGAAATATTCAGGAATTAACCAAGTTACTGAGAGGGGAGGGGTGAATCAGTAACTCCAAATTTTCTTCAATAACAGATGTATTAACATATAGTTCACTTTATCCTTATGCATATAGAAAGCATGAAACTTAAAAGCATTCACAACAATGACACATAGATTTGGTTACCCAGAAACCTTCCAAAAGAAAGTAAAACTGGGGTGGGGATGAAACCCACAAAGCTTTAGTACTGCAGTATAAAGTTGGCTAGTTAAGGCTTACAATTGATCACTTCTGATGATCTGCCCTACTAGGAGCAATAAGGACTGCTAGGTCCACCTTGTTAGAGGATTTTTACAAACTTACAAAAGAAGTATGTACTCGGTAAAGAGATTTTACAAAAGACTATTAAGTCTACCCGGTTAAAGGATTTTAGTACTGATTCACTTGTTAGGATGAAACAGTAGATCTCTTGCTTTGCAACTGGATTGCTGAATGAGATTTGCTGATGTACTGATCACCTTCTGTGATGAATTTGTCTTTGTTGCTCCTTATACTGCTGTAGCCCTTTGTAATTTTCTTATCTCTGCCTTTCTTTCTTTTTCACATTCATATGTATTACATCTTGGTATTTTTACAACATTATTTATATACAAGTCTAAACAATTAATTACAATTACAATTACAAAGTCGGCTTGACAAATAAACATAAGTGCTACTAAGTCGGCCCAAGTATGGTTACACGGTTTCTGCAAACTAACTCGGTGACTTTCTGATACTCGGCGTCCACTGCATTACTCGGCATCGTCATGCACTCAGTAGAAGTGAAGGCACGGTTCATACTAACCACTCGGTAGGTTTTGAACTCGGTAAATACTGGTGACTCGGTAGACATAATGTTACTCAGTTTACACTATCCTGCTCAGTTTGCACTGTCCTGCTCGGTTTGCACTGTTCTGCTCAGTTTGCACTATTCTGCTTGGTTTGTACTGTTCTGCTCAGTTTGCACTGTTCTGCTCGATTTGCACTATTCTGCTTGGTTTGCACTGTTCTGCTTGGTTTGCACTATTCTGCTCGGTTTGCACTCAGAATGCAAATAAGTATTGTCACTAGTGGCAATCCTGCTTAATGCCAACAATCTCCCCCTTTGGCATTAGTGACAAAAACACTTATTGCCCAAAACTTATATACATGAACCATGCTGAGATTTATTTTGATTTTTCAAAATTTGTCTTTGTTATAGGGCTTTATAAATTGTCTCCCCCTTTCAATGTGCTAACTTTTTCTATACATATCTCCTTCTATACATATCTATACATATCTCCCTCTTTTTGGCGATAATGCCAAAGGTGTATATACAAGTGATTTACAGAGAGAATCCATAATTTGATAGAAAAATAGAATGTACCTTCATTATCAGTGCCAGGGTTCTGTCCCAATTTTCTTGCAGAATCTTGCATGTTTGGATTGCAATTTGGACTTCTGCAGAGAGTTCAATCATGTGATCTGCTATTGAGAACTGATTGTCATGAATCAATGTTTTGGAATGTTCAATGTGCTTATACATTGTATTCATGATGGGAAGGATCATGTTCTGAATGTCTAGCAGTGTGGACCGGATCCTTGTGTCTTCTTTCAGTAGTTCTGACTGCGTATTTGATAGGTATGAGATTTTCATGTGATGAGCAGAGTTTGAACTTGGTTCAAGTTGCAGCTTCTGTATGCTAATCTTCAAATCCTCATCAATTTTATTCATTTTATCCTTGACATCCTTGGTGAACTTGGCAACATTGCATAGTCTGGCCAAAAGAGAGGTAACATTCGAATAGGAAGATTCAATGTTTGACAAAACTGAAGACAATTTGACTTGATTAATAGCTATGTGCTGAGCAATGTGCTCAAGCACTTTATTGTTGAATCTCTTCTCGGCTCTTTCAACTAACTTTTCTGTCCCAGATGAATCCTCATTGTATTTATTTACTGCTTCTGCTAATTGTAACAAAACATGTTGAGAGGAGTCTACTTTAATACCTAATGCTTTAGACAAAATGTCCTTAGCATCCTTAATGATTTTATATTCCTTGTCTCTCTCCTCTTTAAGCTTCTTTTGCTTCGCTTTCCTTTGGAGGATTTCACCTATATTTTGCATTTGGTCTGCTGATAGATTTGCAAAATCCAATGTTGGAATCTCTATTTCCTCATCTAGGTCTATATCCTCTACTATATTCTTGCCCAAAAATCTTATACTCGGTTGAGCCTTAGGCTTATCTGTACTTAATGCCTTAGTAATAGTGACAGTAGACATAGTAGGACTGGCTATAGAGACTGGTAGACTGGCTATAGAGACTGGTATACTGTCTATTGGAGAACTTGAAGTATTTACACATGTAGAATCAAAAACTGGAATACTTACTGCTGGAAAACTTGATGAAGTAGGAGACTGCAACTCGGTAGAAGAAATGGTAGTTGCTTCTATTGTTGCAATAGGTGATTAGACAAATGTTGAAGTTGTCACAACCATGCTTGAAGGTGTCTCCGGGCTAGATGTAGAAACTTTTACTGGAGAGGTAGGAAGTGATGCAATGACTTCTGCCGCTATCCTCACAGTATCATCTACCTTAGTGGCTTCTTCCTGTTCATCACTGTCATCTTCAATGTCTTTTATTATAACTGTTTCAATACTCGGTTGGTGAAGATGGTATATGTTCTTCCATGTGGCATTTGCAGCCTTCACAACCGATTCAATATTGTTAATCAGAATCAAACAAGTATTGAACTTCAGTGTCAACTTATTTTCATTCTCCTTCAATGCCTTCTTTATTTCATCATTTTTCAAGCTCGGCATTAACTGTCTCAGGGTTTGATCAAATATGTCTTTTACAGTTTGCTTGGCATTGGTCCATCTCATTTTTATTGGATCTAATAAAGCTGCTGGAACCTATGGGGCTATTTCATCAGGAGAGTATTTCCACTGTCCCATCTTTTCAATGACAGCATCTTCTATTTCCTTTTGTTCTATTTCCGTTCTTGTTTCATATTTAAAAGATTTTATATTACTTACTCCAGATCCTGATCCTTCTCTAAAGAGTTTGATCTTCTCTTGAAGGGTTAGAGGAGGCCTTTTGAATATTATATCTTTGTCTGCCTTATCTGCCTTACCACTTGCACTTCTCCTTGTAAATACAGCAGTGGGAGGCTTAGGTGCCTTAGTGATGAATACCTTTCCTTTCTTCTTTGCAGGTTCTGGTTCCTCTGTTTTCTCATCCTTTTCCTTTTCTTCTTCAGTGTCTTCTCTTTTGTCCTCGGATCTTTGCTCAAGCTAGTTAAGCTTTATCTTGAGAACCAATACTGCTCTAATACCAATTGTTGGAAATATTCAGGAATTAACCAAGTTACTGAGAGGGGAGGGGTGAATCAGTAACTCCAAATTTTCTTCAATAATAGATGTATTAACATATAGTTCACTTTATCCTTATGCATATAGAAAGCATGAAACTTAAAAGCATTCACAACAATGACACATAGATTTGGTTACCCAGAAACCTTCCAAAAGAAAGTAAAACTAGGGTGGGGATGAAAATCACAAAGCTTTAGTACTGCAGTATAAAGTTGGCTGGTTAAGGCTTACAATTGATCACTTCTGATGATCTGCCCTGCTAGGAGAAATAAGGACTGCTAGGTCCACCTTGTTAGAGGATTTTTACAAACTTACAAAAGAAGTATGTACTCGGTAAAGAGATTTTATAAAAGACTGTTAAGTCTACCCGGTTAAAGGATTTTAGTACTGATTCACCTGTTAGGATGAAACAGTAGATCTCTTGCTTTGCAACTGGAATTCTGAATGAGATTCACTAATGTACTGATCACCTTTTGTGATGAATTTGTCTTTTCTGCTCCTTATACTGTTGTAGCCCTTTGTAATTCACTTATCTCTGCCTTTCTTTCTTTTTCACATTCATATGTATTACATCTTGGTATTTTTACAACATTGTTTATATACAAGTCTAAACAATTAATTACAATTACAATTACAAAGTCAGCTTGACAAATAAACATAAGTGCTACTAAGTCGGCCCAAGTATGGTTACACGGTTTCTGCAAACTAACTCGGTGACTTTCTGATACTCGGCGTCCACTGCATTACTCGGCATCGTCATGCACTCGGTAGAAGTGAAGGCATGGTTCATACTAACCACTCGATAGGTTTTGAACTCAGTAAATATTGGTGACTCGGTAGACATAATGTTACTCAGTTTACACTTTCCTGCTCGGTTTGCATTGTCCTACTCAGTTTGCACTGTTCTGCTCAGTTTGCACTGTTCTGCTCGGTTTGCACTGTTCTGCTCGGTTTGCACTGTTCTCCTCGGTTTGCACTGTTCTGCTCGATTTGCACTGTTCTGCTCAGTTTGCACTCAGAATGCAAATAAGTGTTGTCACTAGTGGCAATCCTGCTTAATGCCAACACACTGATTCACCCCCCCCCCCCCCCCCCCCCCCGGTCTCAGTGTTCCCATTCCTAACAATTGGTATCAGAGCTCTAGTCCTCAGCAAAGAAGTTTAACCACTTGAGGAGATCATGGACAAAGAAGATTTGAAGAAGAATCTTGAAGTAGCACTTGAAGACCTGGACAACTCAGAAAGGGAAATTGAAAAACTAAAAGAAAAAGTCAGTGATGCTCAATTAGTTATCAAGAAACTAAGAAAGGATTTGAAGGGATGCTCTAACAATGATCTTGAAGAAAAAGTCAAGAAGTTGAATGAAGAAAATGCATCCTTAGCGAGTCACCTTGAAGAACTTGATGACAAACTAATGAACAATCAAGATGTCTACAATGAAAAAGTAAAGGAGAACCTTCAACTCAATGAAGAGTTAAGGGAAGAAAATTTGGAAATCTTGGATTTGAAGAATTGCAAAGCAAGATTGGAGTCTGAATTGAAAGATGCAAAGAACCACATTGACAGTATGCGAGCAAGAAAGGATTCACAAAAGAACTCTACTGATACTAAGAAGATTGAAGATCAAACCAAAGACAATAGTAATCCTCCTAAGAATGAGCACAAGCCTGTTGAACCCACCTATTTTGTATGTAACAAGCATGGACACATTGCAAGGAACTGTATAGAGGTAAAGCCTTTTAATGGTTATTGTTATATATGTAATAGATTTGGTCATAGAGCAATAAATTGCAAAATTAGTAAGAAGAATAGGATTCAGCATAATCAAAGAAATTAGAATCAAACCAATGCAAGAAGTTCTCAAAATGTTACATGTCAGATATGTAACTATAATGTTCATACAGCAAAATAATGTAGAATGGTGACTCATGTCAATGCGCCAAGGAATAATAGACCTCCAGTGATATGTCACACCTATAACAAGTCTAGACATATCTCAAATGTTTGTAGATCAAGGATGCAACATCAGGAAAGCCCTAAAAAGATTGAAGAACCCGTTTGGATCCTGAAGCAAAAGTCAAGTTTGTGAAGGCATCAGAAGATGCAAGTATGATTTGGTCAGATGGAAAGAAAGAAAATGTTGATGGTAATGTATTGGATGCATCCCCAGTGGACGCACCCTCTACATCTGCATGAATGGCCCTCAAGGTCATAGGGGGAGATAATTTAGCTCTAGACCCCTGTGTGGCTGGTATACTCATCCTCAGAGTATGCGCCTTTAGATTTAAGCTATTGGAGTGTATTGGAACCTTTTTGCAAGAGCACACATGTTGATTGTTAGTAGAACTCAAGTTTGAAAATTTGAAGTGACAGCCTGGTTTAATACGCGAGTTGCATTAATGGTGAAATTCTTACTTTAAGTACACAGGAAGTTGTTTATTCACTCATTACATTTATACTCAGAGTGATTGGAGAGTAGATTAAGCCTTGGAAGTGTTTGTGAAGATTTGAAGATTGAGCTATCAGTAATTGCAGTGCATTTGATCGATTACAAAAACCCAAGCTCGTTGCACTGATTTGAAAACCATCAGAACATCTCAAAGATTCTAAGGATTCATGGTGTATCACAAGAAGACCTTGATAAAGTAAGGGATGAGAAGATTGGTCTAGAATTGAAGATTGTAGCAGAAGAACAAGAAGATCCCAAGGTAAAGAAGATAAAAATTAAGAAAGATGACAGCCAGAAGGATAAAGAAGACAATACTCCTTCTGCACCCAAAGATACTCCTCTAGAGTATAAGCCTTTATTTAAGAAAAAGAAAGATGCTAGCACCAATCATCCATCCTCATGAGTATTAAGGAGCAGGAAAAACATTCAAGCACCTCCTAAGGTAGGATTCAAGCCTAGCCTTAAAGTTTTGAGCTCTAGAATTATTGCTGAGGGAAGAATTGATCAAGTAGGGAAACATTATGAATCATTTAGTGAGATTGATAAGACAGAAATTCATGGTATGATTATCAAACATATGATAAAGTTCAAAAAGGTAGTTCTTGAATTGAAAATAGAAATACCAGATAATGTATGGGACATTCTAGAAAACCTTAAAAGACAAGCAAATGAAGAAGACCTAAGGATCAGGGAAAAAGTGCTAGAAGACACTCTACCTATATGTTCTAAAGAAGAAATAGATCTGATATTGAATTTGGTAAATCCACACCTTAGAAAAAGGATGAGAATTATTCACATTATGAACAAAGATTATGAGTTGATAAGAAAGGAAACAGAGAAGGCCTTTGAGAAGGTTTTGTTGGAACAATAGATCAAACCACCTACTACACCCATCACTCATGCACCCATCAAGGAAGATAACATGGCAGAGCCTACTAATGTACCAATGATAAGTCCTTAGGACTCAACGCCTATGACAGAATCACCCAAAGATAGCACAATTATCATAGATAATGTGGAAATAGCCATGTCGACTACTGATAAGTAGTTGGAAAAGTTTGAGGAAGCATTTTTCAGCACTGAGGAAGTAGAAATCTTATTGAGCAATACCCCTCCCACTCAGAAAGAAGAAGTAACCATAGAAAATATATCTGATGAGAAAGAAGAAGAAAAGAAAGGAGTAGAGGTAGAAAAGAAAGATGAATCTTCTATTGATTTGGTCAAGGTGAAGCAAGAGGTGATGGATAGCACTCCCATCACTCCCTTCTCAGCATTGTTGTCAAGTTTCACACCTAACACTAGCATTTTGGACTCCTGGAAGGAAGAAGACTTGATTAAGTTTAGTGTCCTAGCTATGGAGAAGGCGAAGGAGAAGCAAGTAATGAGGAATCCTCTCTTGGTGGAATAAGTAAATATTTTGAATAGTTTTCTGCCAAAGGATAAGAAAATTGTAAATGTACATACAGTTGATGATGTGAGCATAGTCATCTCTCAGTTCAAAGTAAAATTTTCAAGCCTAGAAGAATCTGCGGCCATAGTGGCAGAGGAGAAATACTTAAAGAAGAGAATCAATGAACTGATGAGTAACTTTGCACTAGACTTGAATTCTCTTAAGTCTGGTCAGGCATCATTGAAGGAGTTTGCATATCAAGGAAGGAAAGTCATTGTAGAATCCATGGATCGGGATAAGTTCACTAATGCCCATCTTAAGAAGATCAAAGATGCAGAGGCAATGATTGAGAAGGTGAAGATTTCAGTACTAGACACAACCACTGATGTAAACATGTGCAACAATGTCTATCAAGGTCAGTTGGACATAATTGAGAATGCAGAGAAAGAAATGGAGAGGATAAGGTCTACACAGACTCAATTAAGGAACGCTCTTGCGCCCTCACTAGACATTCTCAGTCAAAACATAAAGGAGATTGATGCGGCCATGATAACCTATGATCAAGGTCCGAGCATAGAATTGGAGAATATGGAGAAGCTTCAATATGCAATATGTGCCCATCTACAGATAGTCAATTCTCTGATAACATTTTGGAAGAAGGAGATCCAAAAACTCAAGATTGCATATCCGGATGTTTTCTCTCAGTATGTGTATGTAGATAAAGTTTTTTGATGCACCTTTCTCATTAATGTCAAAGGGGGAGTTGTATAGAATATGGAGTATATAAGATGTATAGGGAGATATAAGAGTTTGTATAAAATGTATAGAAGACAAAATCTTATTGTGTAAAGGAACAGTTAGAGACTTGGCCATATTCCTTTGTTGCCATCAATGAAAAAGGGGGAGATTGTTGGAAAGTTATCTATACTAAAGTATATGACTAGATATAGTGTTGTCATTATGGAAACAAATTCATATAGTAGTTTGGAGTCAGGGCACTAAGTGTATAGATCAGAAATCAGTTAAGTGTTGAAGACTAGACAGCATACAAAGCACCAGAGACTCAGAGCACCTACGCCCATGCGTATGGATGAATTATGTTATGTGCCCTAGAAGTTAAGGTTGTTAGACTATACTTATGCTTACTCTAAGAGCACATAAGTAGATATGCAAAGATGTGAAAGTTATAGTCAGTTGAAGTTGCACAGCCAGTGTGTGCCAGCAAAGAATAGAGCATAGAGCCGACAGTGACTATTTTGGTTTGTGATTGTAAATTAATGTTGTAGAGGTTATGTGCCTATTGTATTTAGGTTGTCGACATATGTAGATGTATAATTGTAAGCACACTTAAGCCAATTCATTTGGAAGTGTTATTTGTAATTAGTTATAGGGCCGACCTAATTGTATAATTGGTATGAGCACATAAATATAAGGTGCACCCATTGTATTCAGTATGGAAGTGGAAATAGAGTTGTGAGAAGTAGAGCAGAGGTATGCAAAGAGATCATATGATGTATTAGAGCTTTGTAAGAGGTCAAAGCATCAGCGCACCAAAGGAAATGATCTGACAAGCAGTGTCATAGTGACAATTCACCTATAGATATAGTGTGGATCTAATTCAGAAGGTTGTAGCCTTCATCATTTGAGCAGTGAGCTCTAGGACAGTGAGTCCACTTCCCTAACATGGATCATTGTAAAATAATCCTAACAGGGTCTGACTCTTAACAAGGTCTACTATACTAAAAACATTGTAAAGCTACTCCTAGCATGGTAAAGGGTCTTCTAACAAGGATCACAAAACACTAGTGCAAATTATTAGTGGGTATCAAGTCCCACCGGGGTTTTAACCTATTTGGGTTTCCCCGTAACCATATTGGTGTCATGTGTTGATTTCATGTTTCATGTTTATGTGAATGTTTAATCCAGTACTTAAGCATTTATAATTCAATATTCAGACTAAAGTGGAAAGTTAAAATACAGTGAACACTGATTCACCTGCCCCCCCCTCTTAGTGTTTCCATTCCTTATTTTTGTCTTATTGTAGCAATACTTTATCATGGTGTCTTGTTGTTGATTATAAGATCTTGTGTTTATTTAATGAAACTGGTGTAGAAACACTTAGTTTATTGACTTTCTTTTAATCCTCAAATCCAACATTTGGTATCAGAGCATCCATGAATTTAAGGAAGTTTTTTAATTCCCTGACCTACAACTTATTAGAGGTATAAAGGAGTTGTTTGCAGAATTGCAAGGGCATAAGTTGTGAGAGTTTTTTGAGAAGACACAAGTTGAGAATATAGTTTTTGAAAGGAAACTATGGCAGCTAATGGTACATGTGTAACCCATCCTCAAATACCAGTATTCAAAGGAGACAATTATGATTTTTGGAGTATAAAAATGAAAACCTTGTTTAAATCCCAAGATTTGTGGGAACTGGTAGAACAAGGATAGCCAGAGCCTACTAATGCTCAAGCTCTTGTATCCTTAAGTCAGGAAGATAAAGATCAATTAAAAGAAAATAGGAAAAGAGACTCAAAAGCCTTGTTTATCATTCAACGAGCTATACATGAATCAATTTTCCCAAGAATTGTTGCAACCACAAAATCAAAACAAGCCTGGGATTTGTTATAGAATACGTATCAAGGAACAGATAAAGTAAAGACAATTAGATTACAAATTCTTAGAAGGGAATTTGAAAATCTAGTCACGAAAGAGTCAAAACCCATGCAAGAATTTTTTACTTGTGTGATGGGTTTAGTAAATTAGATTAGGTCCTATGGAGAAAACTTGATGGATCAAAAAGTAGTAGAAAAAGTACTTGATACTGTGGTTGTGGCTATAGATGACTCAAAGGACTTAAGCCTTCTCTCCATAAATGAGCTTATGGGCTCTCTTCAAACCCATGAACAAAGAATGAACAAATCTGAAGAAAAATCAATTGAACGGGCTTTTGAAACTAATATAAATATTTCAAAGAAAAAGGGAAAAGGATTAGAAGAATCATTTCATAAGGATGTATAGGAAGGTATAGGGGAAGAGGGAGAAACAATAATGTTTATAGAGGAGCTAGAAGTGCACAAAGAAAAAATTATTTCAGATGAAGAAATTCAGAAGATAAACAAAAAAGCAGTGAAAAATTTGGCAAATCACATGTACAATGTCATTATTGAAAAAGTTTGGGCATTATGAATGGGACTGCTAGAAAAAAAATAAACAACATGCACATTATTCTGAAGCAAAAGAAGATCAATCAGATACAAATTTGTTTCTGGCCTACAGTGCTACAAATGAAGAAGAAGAGAATGTATGAATCTTGGATAGTGGTTGTAGTAGCCACATGACTGGAAATAAAAATATCTTTGTAAATATGGATGATTCAATTAGAACACAAGTGTGTCTTGGTGATAACAAAGAAGTTGAAGTCATGGGTAAGGGGACAATTGTAGTAAAATCCAAACAAGGTCAAGAAAGGTATATACATGATGTTTTGTACATACCTAGATTAGCACATAATTTGTTGAGTATAGGACAATTAGTTGAAAAGGGATATTTTGCCTTATTTGAAAATAGAAACTATGTTATTTATGACAAAAATAAAAATAATCAAATCGTGGCAAAGATTGGCATGTTGCAGAATAGGATTTTCCCTCTAAAACTTGCATATGGTGAAACTCAAGTCCTCAGCTCTAATTATAAAGACCAATCTTGGTTGTGGCACATCAGATATGGACATTTAAATTTTAGAGGACTTAAGTTGCTCTCCCAAAAGGAAATGGTAAGAGGACTGCCACATATCTCATATGATGATCAAGTTTGTGAAGGTTGTGTTGTTGGTAAACAACACTGTGCTTCCTTCCCAATAGGAAGATCTTTAAGAGCCAAGATACCACGTGAATTGGTACATACCAATATCTATGGCCCAATGCAAACATTGTCACTTAGTAAAAATAAATATTTTATAATCTTTGTGGATGTTTCAGCAGAAGGACTTTGGTCTACTTCATCAAAGAAAAATCAGAAGCCTTTAACAAGTTTCAACAATTTAAGGCTCAAGTAGAAAAACAAATTGGCTATCCCATCAAAACTCTACATTCAGATAGAGGGGGAGAATTCACCTCTAATGAGTTTCAAAAATTTTGTATAAAGAATGGGATCCAAAGGAAATTAACTACAAGTTATACTCCTCAACAAAATAGATTTGTTGAACGTAAGAATCGCACTATTGTGGAAATGGCCAGAAGTATGCTCAAAGCTAAGGGTCTACCAAACATGTTTTGGGTTAAAGTTGTTGCTACATCTGTATATTTGTTAAATAGATGTCCAACAAGATGTATAAAAAATATGACACCTTATGAAGCATGGTGTTAAAGAAAACCTAGGGTTGCGCACTTGAGAGTGTTTGGATGTACTGCTTATGCTCACATAGCTGATCAATTAAGGAAAAATATTGATAAAAAAGTGTCAACTGTATTTTCATTGGATATAGTGAGGACACAAAGGGATATCGCTTATTTAATCTAGCTAGTGAAAAAATAATTATTAGTAGAGATGTTATCTTTGCTGAAAATGAAGCTTGGCAATGGAATGATAATGTGAACAAGGAAAAACATGTAACTATTGATTTGGAACTAGATGTTCCAACCTCCTCACTTAGTCCTAGCATTAGCTCAATTCCTGCTGCCACTCCTCCACCAAGTTAACATTCATTACCGTCTACTTCTTCAAGCTCTAGTGCTCTTCCAAGAAAGGTAAAAAGTCTTAAACAAATTTATGAAGGCACTACTAGTCTTGATGAAACTGTAAATTTTGCTTTGTTTTCACATATTCAAGTTGAACCAAGAAAATTTGAGGAGGCTATAGGATAGGAAGTATGGATTAAAGCCATGGATGAATAAATTGCTTCAATTGAAAAAAATGAAACATGACAGCTAGTTGTTCTTCCACCTGAAAAAGATGTTATTGGGCTGAAGTGGATTTACAAAATTAAATACAAAGCTAATGGATCTATTGAAAGATATAAAGAAAGACTAGTTGCAAAGGGTTATTCCCAACAACCAGGTATTGATTATTTTAAGATATATTATCAGGTTGCTAGATTAGACACTATAAAAGAAATTTTGGCATTAGCAGCCCAATATAGGTGGAAAGTTTACTAGTTTTATGTTAAATCAGCTTTTTTAAATGGTTATTTAAATGAGGAAGTGTTTGTAGAACAACCACTTGGTTATCAGATTGTTGGGCAAGAGAACAAGGTTTATTGATTAAAAAAGGCTCTTTATGGCCTCAAACAGGCACCTAGAGCCTGGTACAATAGAATAGATGGTTATTTTCACAAAAATGGTTTTAAGAGAAGTGAAAGTGAGCCCACACTCTATGTAAAGTTTCAAAGTACATGTGAGTTACTCATAATATGTTTTTGATTTCAGAAAAATTAGGTTTTAACGGGGACCTGAAACCCCTTACAAGCTAGAATAAAAGTTTGACGTTAAAGCACACTAAAAAGAGATAGGACTAGGGACCAATCCGCTAAAACCAAAACCAGCACAACAACCAGAAAAAAACCAAAACCCAAAGACCAACAAAAAATAGACAACTAGTATCAGGAACCAGAGCCCTAGACAAACTCCTTGCAAGCTTCATCGGCTTCCTGCTTCGCTTCAGATATCTTCTTTATCACTGCATTGAACTCTGAGAGTTCCTAGATCCTTTCTTGAATTTTCTTCCTTCTCGCCGATCTGGTTTGTTTTCCTAGGCCTTCCTCTTCCATTTCCTCAGTGACATCATCTAGTTTTTTACTAGGGGAGCCAAAATCTAGCTCAGCCTTAATGGTCAAAAAATAATCCATGGCCGAATCCATAAATTTTTTGTAGTCTTGCATATGTTTTTTCATTGCATTTTCCATAGTTTCCATTCTAGCTTGAATTTCCTGCACTTTTTTATCCTTGTCATTGGTAACCTTGTCCACCATAGTTTTCAGTCCAGACTCCAACATATTCTATAGAGAATCTTAGCAATAATTGAGTGGTACTTAAGGTGTAAATTCTTGATGTCCTGGAACACCCATTTCATTAAACAGAAGGAATACATGGAACCAGCTTTAGCCATTTGGAGAACTCCAAAGGGGGGATCGATCTTATCATCCATATCTTCCCTCATTAATTGAACATTTCTTTCTTGCATGTCCACTATTTTGATGAAAGGAATGTTCTGAGAACTTCAAGGAGCATTGTCTTTCTCCGTACCTGGTAAAGTCATCTCCATGGCAGGGGAAGTGTTCTCCACCTTAGTCGCATCCTTCTGAGTGTCCAACCCAACATCCATAACCACTTCAAGTTTCTGGGATATGGGCATGTTGTGGTCTTCAGAGATGTCATAATCAACCAAAATCAGCACCTTCTGACCACCCACATCCTCCTCATTCTTATTATCGTCTTTGTCACTCTTGATACTAGAGGTTTTACCCTTGTCCATAGTACCTGTAACCTCTTCATTAGTGTTGTCATTCTCCTCTGAAGCCGAATTGGAGACCAAGGAATAAGAATAACTGTCTTCCTCACTAGAATTGGCCATATCATCATAGCCTTCTGCACTATCAGCAGAGGTATCCGTATCCATGGCAACCTCCTTATCCTTCCTTAATTTTTTACTAGTGGAACTCTCCTCTTTTACAACCACATCCCTAATTCTTTTTTTACCCAAGCCAGATTAGATGGATTAATGACAGGGCTCACACCGGAAATCTTCTTTATGTGTTCAACAATTAAGAGAACCAACCCTTCATGAAGAATGGGTTTTTTCTCCTTCTTCTTATGCTAGGAAATACTTAAACGGAGGGACTGGAAAATATAGAAAGGTAGGAACACCCTAATTTTTTGCCGAAAATGACAAAGAAAAACAAAGTGGTAGGAATGGGTCTGTTTGAACCTACCATCCAAGGTGACATACTCCATGATCACCATCATAACCATCGCCCAAATTTCTTTGAACGAAGCCATATCATAGCACCCTCCAGATTCTTTAACCAAGCTTTTTTTCTCCTCCTTAGTCTTGGGAAAGCGTCGAATGGCCTTTCGCGATATCTTGTTGTCATGGTAAAATTTGATTCCCTTCATGCTAAGCCCAGACACCTCAGCAATGAAATCCTCTGTGATGTTCACAGTGATGCCTGCAATGGTGATGACCCCATCTTTCCAGGAATCAAAAAATAATTTAGTAGTAGTGTCTTTCACCCCACGCAATCTTTCCATGTAGGTAGTAAGACCCCCCTTAGTGAGAATATCCCAAGCTTCCAGCATTTTTTTCCATTTAGCATAGTCCTTCATCTCTTTGTGATTTAACCCTCCCCCCATGATTTCATAGCTAACAAAGACAGTAGTAATTGCAAAGAAATACCAAATGTTATGATAATAGGCAACTTTGAAGTTAACAAGGGTTAAATTGTGTTTGCAATTAGTACTCTTGGGAAAGACACCACTTTCCGTAATCATTTTCCTCTATTTCTCTAAAATATGTCTTATCATCATAGCTTCTCAAGATTTGCCCAATCCACCATTTTTCTTTGGGACCTGTTAAAGGCCAACTTGGCTTTCATATCGATGGTAAGATTATCATAATCATGCCAAATCACAATATCCTTGGATTTTACCACAAAATTGGCCAACTCATCAGCGGTACAATTCATTTCCTAGTATACGTGAGATATAATGACTTGTTTAAAGGAATTAATAATGACCTTGGCCTCCTCGATAATCTCCTTAATGGTCCATGATGGCTTAGTCTTGTCACTGATGCATTTTAAAATATTCAATGAGTCACCCTCGATCCAAACATTATGGGCCATATTTTCCTTGACGATTTTGAGTGTCTGAAGAAGGGCCATAGCCTCCGCCACATGGTTGTTTTGCACCCCAATAGGCATCTCCACCATAGCCAAAAAATTATCCATGTCATCATGGATGAGACCTCCACATCCAGCTGGGCCCAGGTTTCCCTTAGCGGCACCGTCAAAATTTATTTTTATCCATCCGGGTAGAGGAGAAAGCCAAATGGAATTCTGCCTTGGATTAGGGTTTTTTTTTGTTATCCCCACACTCATGTCACCAGCATTAAAATCCAACATCCTTTTAGATGACAATTTGAAGTTTTCCTTAGTGCTTCTCTTTATCTTCTTAGCTATCACCTTAGGTGGAAGATCCATATTCTTGAAGACTTTGTCATTGTGTTCTCTCCATAGTCTCCACATCACATGGGGAGGGATGATATTCCACAAATGTTGATCAATGGAGGTCTTAGCTTTTCTCCATTGATTACAAAAAATTTCCATGTTATTGGGAAAAAACCACTTAATCTCCCAGCATTGTAATAATAGGTTCCAAACCTCCCAAGCATAACTACAATCAATGGCAAGATGAAAAACCGTTTCCTCTACTTTTTTACATAAGAAACATCTATTACTCAACATCATTCCCCATTTCTAGAGATTGTCAATCATGAGGATTTTATTCTACAAAACCAACCAGAAAAAAATGTTAATTCTAGGGATTAAAGATTTGTCCCACACCCGAGCCCGAAAGGGAAGAGGATTCGATTGTTTCAATAAGATCTCCGAATAGGACGCGACCGTGAAGATTCCAGAAGGAAGGATTCCCCAAAGGAGCTTGTCTTCTCTATAATTCTTAACCTTTCAGATCATAATATCCAACATAAGAGGTTTTATCATTTCATTAACAAGGGAGAGATCAATCCATGAGCCATTCCTCCAATAGTCCCTGACCATAGCTCCATATCTCTGAATGCACTGGTTGATGAAGGTTTGAAAAACCACGACAGATCTTAGGGGATAGTCTTTAATCCAACAATCCTCCCAAAATCAGATTTTTCTGCCATTTCCCAAAAACCATTTGGCCCCTTTAAAAGCCACATCCTTAGCATTCTAAATACTATTCCAAATAAAAGAACCTTGGACTTTCAAATCAGTTTCCCAAAATTTTGAAATATGGGGAAAAGAGAAGAGATATTTTCTATGGATGATATCATTCCATTCTCTTTTTTCCCCAAAAATTCTCCAAATCTGTTTGGCCAGCAATGCCATGTTAGTGATTCTTAGAGGGTGAATTCCCAATCCCCCCCCCCCCCCCCACTTTTTAGGAGTGCAAACTCTATCCCAAGTGACTAAAGCTAATCTCTTTTTTTCTTCCACTCCCGACCACAAAAAATTTCTATGGATTTTTTCAATGATATCAGCATATTTACTAGGAATCTTAAAAAGACTGAGACCATAGACAGGGAGGCTTTGCAAAGAGGCCTTTAAGAGCTGAATTTTGCTAGCTTGACTCAGGATGGCTCCTTTCCAACCAGCCAACTTCCTGTTAAATCTATCCACAATACCAACCCAAAAAGAGTCCGGAGGTTTAAGACCAAGAGGAAGACCCAGATAGGTAGCAGGAAGAGACTCAATTCTGCAACCTATGATTCTAGCAATTCTATGTTGTCTATCCTTAGGGGTATTAATAAAAAATAAAGAACTCTTATCCCAAGTAATGGATTGACCAGAACCAAGAGAATAGGTAGTAAGAGCCATTTTAATAGTCTTGGCTTCTTGGATGGAAGAGAAACCCATAATGATAGTATCATCCATAAACTGTTCATGCGAACAAGGATTAGAAGTCGAAGAAGGGGAGAGGCCTTTAAAGACCCATTGGAAGAAATCTTCTGAAAAAGGCACCCTAGACATTCAACCAATATAGAGAAAAGGATAGGAGAAAGACGATATCCCTACCTTAATCCCCTGGAGGGTTTGAAAAACCTAGTAGGTGAGCCATTGATCAGAATAGCAGTAGTGGAAGCCAATAAGTTGATAAATCAATTTAAGGAATTTATCATCAAATCCAAAAGATCTTAAAACCTTGACCAACAAATCCCAATCCACCCGATCATAAGCCTTTGAAAGATCCAGTTTAAGAAGGAAACCAGAATTAAGAGAGACCTGGGTAGAGTGGATAACCTCATGAACCTTCATAATTGAATCAAGAATCTGCCTACCGGGCACAAAGCCACTTTGTTGAGGAGAGATAATTTGAGGGAGAATAGAAAGCAAATGAGAAGTTAGAACTTTAGAGAGAATTTTGTACATAGAATTGCATAGGCTAATAGGTCTAAAGGAGTCCACCGAATCAGCTCCAGGCTTCTTAGGAATCAGAGCAAGAAAGGTCACATTTATCTCTTTGAGTAGAGATTTGGCTCCAAAGAATTCTTTAATAGCATTGCTAATATCCACTTCCAAAATATTCCAATATTTTTGAAAAAAGAACATGGGGAACCCGTCTGGCCTAGGGGATTTATCACCTTCAAAAGAAAAAACCACCACCTTCATTTCATCCTGAGAAGGGATGGTAGTAAGAGCACGATTAGTAGAATCATTGACAATGGAAGGAATGTTATCGAAAAGGATATTTTGATTCACCAAATCAAGATTAGGATCTTTGGAAAGAAAAAAAGAGAAAAAATTAATCAAAGCCTCAGAAATATCTTTATCATTTGTAATTTTCCCTTCCTCCACTTTGAATTTGGATATTCTATTAGAAACTCTATGTTTAGAAGAAGATAAATGAAAGAATCTAATATTCTTAACTCCATCTTTGAGCCAAATATACCTAGATCTTTGCCTCCAGTAGTCTTCTTCCTTGGAAATAATGTTATTAGTTTTGGCAAGGATGCATTCCTCCTTGTCCCTTAGCTCCACCATCAACCCAGACTATTGTATAGTATTCTAAATTATATCAAGATCCTTCAACTCATAATATGTTTATATGTTGATGACTTGATCTATACAAGAAATTGTGAAAAGTTAATAGAGGAGTTTAGAGTTGCCATGAAAAATGAATTTGAAATGACAGACTTGGACTTATTGCAATATTTCTTTGGAATACAAGTAAGAAAACTACATGATGGTATTTTCATTTCACAAGGAAAATATGCTAATGATTTACTCAAAAAGTTTAAGATAAATAATTGTCAAGCCATGAAGACACCTTTGGTCATGAATGAAAAATTAACTAAAGAGGATGGTTTTGAAAGAGTGGATGCAACATTGTATAAAAGTTTGGTTGGTAGCCTTATGTATTTAATAGCTACAAGACCATATATTGTGTATGTTGTTAGTTTGCTATCAAGGCTCATGCAAAATCCTAGTAAACTTCATTTTTGTGCTATAAAAAGGGTTCTAAGGTATGTGCAGGGTACAAATTCTTTTGGAATTTTGTATACACCTTCAGATAATTTTGGTTTAATTGGATATTCAAACAGTGACTCGGCTGGTTCTATAGATGATAGAAAAATTACTTCTAGTTTTGTGTTTAGTCTTGGTTCAGGTGCTATTTCTTGGTCTTCAAAAAAACAATCATTGGTATCCTTATCCTCAACTGATGCAGGAGCATCTCGGGTCCTTGGCAATCCTATGTCCCCAAAAATAATTTGGATTTTGTCTGTGTTTCTCAGTTCCTACTTTGATTGAGTTGGTTGGTAGTTGGTCGGTTTCCTTTGGTTACTGAGTGTGGTTGGTTATATCCTAGGTGGTTGTTTGTTTCACTGGTGCTCAACACTGCTTGTTTGCTGCTCGTTTATCTTTCCCACCAATGGGTTTAGTTTTAATTTTTGTTGTAGCTGACTTGTGCATTTATATTGGATCACAAATTTAATGTTGGAATCCATCATTGGGAAGCATGTGGTCCCAAATTTGACTGTTCCTTCAGTTGATTATGGATTTGAAGGCCAACTCAGTTCAGTAGCTTCTTGTATAAATGTAGTTGTTGGTTTAGAGTTTAGGAGGCAGTTTTAGGAGGAATTTTGATAGAAGATAGAAGTAGAGATTTGCGTAGATCCTCGCATGTTGGAGGATTTATGTAACTCAATGTAATATCTGGCCCTAACCGAGAAGGCCTTACAGCCTGGCATGTATAGTTCTATTTAATGAAATATATGAAAGATTCTGCATTCTCTCTCTCACTGTTGTTGTGTTTGTTTGCTTCCGCATGTGGTGCGTAGGCTTGGATCATTAGGGTGCACCATTGTTTGGCCCCTCTTGCTCCTTGCCTTGCATCAAGTGGTATCAAAGTGAGGTGAGATCTTGATCTAGGTCTATAGATCTAGGTTTGTATGTTCCTCTTGAAGCCCTAGTTGATTTTTTTGGGGTAGCAGATTGCGATCTGACCTGCAATTGCAGAGGGTTGTCAAGATGGTTCATGGGAGGTGAGATGCAGATCCAGGATTGGTAGATATGCTAAGGCAGATTTCTGCTAGGTTAGAAGTTTTTGAAACAGCCCGGAGAAGAGGCAGACATCTTGAAGATATTAGTGATGATGAAGTTGAGGAAGAATAGGAGAATGCAGAACCTGCACCTATTATGGATCAAGGTGAAGAAATATTTTTGAAGGCTTTGACAAGTCTAAAGTCAACACCACATTTCAATCCTCCTGAGTATGGTGGAAAGCTAGATTCTAATGAATTGGTGGACTGGATCTCCGAGATGGAAAAGTATTTCGAGTATGAAAACATTCCTAAGGATAAGAAGGTGAAGATTGCAAGAAAAAAGTTGAAAAGTCATGCATCCTTATAGTGGGAACATCTGTAGCTAGATAGGAAGAGGAAAGGAAAAAATAAAATCAAGGTATGGAATAAAATGGTGAAAAAATTGAAAGGAAAGTTCTTACCTTGTGATTATCAGATTAACCTAGTTTGGTGAATGCAAAGTTTGAGACAAAAAGATAGCTCGGTAAAAGAGTATACTGAGGAATTCTATAGATTAGATATCAGATCTAGACATGATGAAGATGATGTGGAAAGAATCGATAGATACCTGAGTGGTTTGAGATTTTCCATCCAAGAGGAAATTAGTATGGTCAAGTTGGAGAACATTGAAGAGGCTTATCAATTCACTTTGAAGGCCAAGGAGAAATTGAACAAGAGACATGAACAAAGGAAAATAGGTCGAGGTGGTAGATTCCCTAGAGGAAGAGGTAGATCTAATGGTGAAAATGGTAGATCTAAACTGGAAAAGATAAATCTGGACAAAGGAAAGACCGAGTGGAGAGGTGAAAGTTCATCTAGTGGTAGAGGCAGTAACTACCAAGGTGGTTATGGCAAAGGAAGTTTCCGAAGAACTTTTTACAATTGTGGAGAAGAAGGACATAGATCTTTTGAATGTACACATACTAGTAAGAAGGCTGGTAGTAGTAGAAATGCTTTGGTGCAAGAAGAGTCACTGAATGAACCTAAGAAAGAAAATAACTTGATGGTAAGGAGAGCACTATGGAATGTAAGCAAGAAGGAAGATCTGATAAGGAAAAGTTTGTTCAAAACCAAATGTAGAGTTTCTGATAAAGTTTGGAAGTTAATCATTGATAGTGGTAGCTCAGAGAATCTGACATCTAAAGAGATGGTCACAAAATTTCAATTGGAAAGGTTGGTGCATCCGAAGGCCTATCAGATTTCATGGATAAAAGATGAGCATACACTCCTGGTAAGTGAACAATGTTATGTGAATTTGAAGATTGGAAAGTACTATGATAAGGTGTTATGTGATATCATTCCTATGGATTGTTTTCATATTTTGTTGGGTAGACCTTGGCAATATGATAGACATGCTATATATGATGGGAGATTGCATAAGTATACTATTGTGGCTGATGGAAAGAAACAAATCTTGTTACTATTATACACTAAGTTTGCACCCTTGTTTCAAGCTCTCTTGGTCTTGATAACCTAGTATAACATGGGAATCATCTCCAGGTTGTGGGACCTATGCTAACTGAGATGAGACCTCCAGGTTCTAGGCTGGTTCCTCTTGGATAATCACCTTAATTTGCTTCTTGACAAGAAAGTAAAACTTTTGAGGGAAAGGGATAGAAGGAATGCTTGAAAGGGAAATGACTTGAAAGAAAACTACCTACTAGGTGATACACCGAAATGAAGGTATGAATTGCAGCATAAAGATGCATTCAATGAATAAACTTAGGTCTAGGGGATCACAACTCAATGAATAGGCTTGCATAAGTATTTCATAGAAGGGTTTGCAAATAAAGAGGGTATTCAGGGAAAGAGAGAGATTCTTTCACAAACAATAACACTCTTAGGATTAGACAAACAATTTATGACCTACAAAAAAACATTCACCTTTGCAACTCAGTATAGGAATGAGACAAGATTGTTAGGGGGTTGTAGTATACCCACAAAGCATTCACATCAAATCATACACAATAACACACAATAATTGCAAAAAGAAAGAAGGATCAAGAACCCTAAGATATCACTGACAAACATATAAATACTAAATTCATTAAGAGATAACTCACACAAGAAGGCATAGGGACATGATAAATGTCACGAAATATCTTCAATATCTGAATGATCAATGGGAATTTACAACTATAGAAAACCAGAGGGCAAAAAGAATGCCACGGATAGCCTTCTAAGAAAGATATTTTTTTGTTTACAATTGTCCAACTCTGAGCTCTAAAAGCTACAAAAATTAATATATACACCTCCTTTTGCACACAAGTAGGAGCCAAAAAAAAAAAAATCTAATTTGGATTGCACAAATTTTCATACAACAATAAAACCCTAATTCTATCATTTCTGATCATAAATGCCCATGAAAAATATCTCATTCGATCAGATATCTATGTTTGTGTGTCCATCTTATGTTTACATCTGCAAATTTTCCAACTGCCATGATCCATCTATTTACCTGCAACTCGAGCTCGCCATAACTGCTAAAATTTGATACTCTGAGATATTTGAATTTAAAAATTGATAAAACGGTCACAAGGGGCTCTAAAATTCTCTATCGATGGCCAACATTTGAATCTGAGCTTCACTTTAAAACACCATCATCAGATCCTCCCTTTTTACCTGGGCACAACTATTTGACTACAAAATTAACCCAGCATCTACCTCAAGTTCCCTTTTCCTTTGTTCGCTGAATCATTTAATACTTTGGCTGACCCCGGTTAAGTCTAGTGAACATGAGATAACCCTTTAGTCACTAATTCATAGAATACTTCATTAACCCTGGGCCTAGAGCTGCCACATGTCAATCTTTCATTTGTTTCAATTGCCTTATCAGCAACACCTCGACAAGCCTCTCTGACATTAGTCTCACTGAAGACAAGATTCTGATCCAACAGCGGGTGAATGATCTCATGGCTGCTAAATATTCTTTCAGATCATGTGACAGCCACTAATCCCTTTTAACTATGACCCCACTGACACATGGGTCCACCTCTAAGTCCTCGTCATCACTCGGCAATCAATCACAAACTAGAACATCAGCACACCTGGCAATGCAGTCCTATAGATTTTCTCTTTAATTTGACCAATCAAAAGATGGCATGTCATCCTGACCTGGCATCGGACCCACCTACCAAAACTAAACACTTGGCAAAATCGATGGTCGGCATATGATCGCAAAGGCTTAAAAGATTCCTTCTAATCATACGCTGGCCGTAGATCTTCACTCCTCTAACATCCCTATAGATCCTCTAACACAGCCCCACTGACAAATCCCAGTCATCACCATGTGGAGCAATCAAATGCGAGCATGTCAGAAAATGAGGACCCACCCACAAGGCTCTGAAAACAAAACAAGATCAACAGTCAGCGCATAATCTCATGTGTCAAAAAAATTCCATGAGAATGCATGCCAACTGTCAGATTAAAAGCTTGATAGTTTGCTAGGCCCGCTGACAAAGTTCCACTTGATTACCTCCAGCCAATCAAAAACCTCCACATAGGACAACGTGGTGATGGACCCACTTAGCATTTGAAACACTGAGTAAAAGGGAAGATCGACAGCTATCACAAGATTGCATGCCTTTGACAGACCCTTCGGGAGCCTATGACGACCGTTGATCTTTTTGAACTGGGACCCCACATAAAGAGACCGTTGGAGAACTTAGCGATCGCACGACCAAGGAAATGTTAACCGCTCGCTGCGTCACTGGCTATTATGCAGTCACCGTGAAACATTAAGTGACTAAGAGAATCACTATAATCACTGAATCACCAAATGGAAAAGGTAATCACTGGGGAAATAAGAGAATAGGTGACCGACCAATAAGAATTTAGCGCACATGGGTATTGAGGGACTTAAGTGGCTAATAAAGGTAATGATGAAATAGAATGAAGGCTAGGGTTTCTTACGATTCTTTGGATATAACGGCTACTTTTTTAAATTTTTGAACTGCAGACCAGGGAATAGAACAAATTGCAGAGGCCGGAAGACAAAACATAGAGCCATGAAATTTTCAGGAATGCTCGGTAAGGTAAAAATAGAGACCCTGGGATAGATTTAGCCAAATTTGCATGCATAGGAAAATTTGGGTAATAGTTACCATTGATGGAAGAACCTATTAGTAATGTTTGGACATCTATGAACATTTTTTTGATGGAGGGAAGAAATTTTGTTAACTCTTTGAAGAAGAATGATGTATGTTTTGTTGTGATCCCTAACAAACCGAGTAAGAAAATAGAGGACAATATCCTTGAGGAGATTGATAAGTTACTCACCGAGTACAGTGATATCATTTTTCATAATGTACCTGATGGTTTTCCACCAAAAAGAAGTATTGATCATCATATGGATCTAATCCCTGGAGCTAGTTTACTAAATAAGGAACCTCATCGGTTGACACCTACCGAGAATCAGGAATTGAACGAACAGATTCAAGAGTTGCTAGAGAAAGGTTTGATCAAAGAAAGCTTGAGATCTTGTGTAGTACCTATTGTATTGGCACTGAAGAAGAATGGATAATGGAGAATGTGTACTGATTCCACAACAATCAATAAGATAACAGTGAAGTATAGGTTTCCTATACCGAGAATGGATGACATAGTGGATAGTTTGACTGCAGCAAAGTATTTCACAAAGATTGATTTGAAAAATGGGTATCATCATATCAGAATTAGAGAGGGTGATGAAAGGAAGACTTATTTCAAGACAAAAGAAGGTTTGTATGAGTGGTTGGTTATGCCCTTTGGTTTAACTAATGCACCGAGTACTTTTATGAGGCTAATGAATGAAGTTTTGAAAAAATTCTTGGGTAAGTTTGTGATTGTATATCTTGATGACATTCTGATATTCAGTAAGACCAGAGAAGAAAATTTGTTGCATGTTAGACAAGTTTTGCAAATATTGAAAGAGGAAAAGTTACTGATAAATTTGAAAAAGTGTTCATTCATGAAAGAGGAGATTGTGTATTTGAGATTTGTTATTTCAGTTGATGGTTTGAAGATGGATCCCGAAAAGGTTGAAACTATTTTGAATTGGCCTACACCTATGAATGCTAGTGAGGTAAGATCATTTCATGGCTTGGCAAGTTTTTACTGAAAGTTCATAAGGAATTTTAGTTCAATTTGTAATGCTATGACTGAAACTATGAGAAGAGACAAAAGAGAAAACAAGTGGACATATAGAGCTGACAAAAGTTTTGAGACTCTGAAGCAGAAGGTTGTTGAAGTACCTGTTTTGGTATTACCTAATTTTAGTAAGGTATTTCAAGTAGAATGTGATGCAAGTGGAAGTGCAATTAGAGCAGTGTTGAGTCAAGAAGGTAAACCTGTTGCTTTCTTTAGTGAAAATTTGAATGACGCTAGAAGGAAATATTTTGTGTATGATCAATAATTCTATGCTATTGTTCAAGCACTAAAGAAATGGAGACATTATTTGATACCGAGTGAATTTGTGTTGTATACTGATCATAAGGCTTTACAGTATTTGGGTAGTCAAAATAAGTTGAATCAAAGACATATGAAATGGGTTGAGTACTTGTAGAGTTACACATTTCTGATAAAGCATAAGAGCGGAGTCACTAACCAAGTTGCTGATGCATTGAGTAGAAGAAGATATTTGATGACCGAGATGAAAATTGAAGCTCTTGGTTTCGATGAGATGAGAGATTCTTATGAGTTTGACCCTAATTTTTTTGAGCCATGGAGAAAGTGAAGAGCACCTATTCAAGATCAACAAGATACTAAATGGGATGAATATTTTATTCAGGGAGGTATGTTGTTTAAAGGTATTCTGTTGTGTATACCAAGAGGAGTAATGAGAACTAATCTAATAAAGGAGAAACATAGAAGTGGTTTGGCTAGACATTTTGGTATTGATAAAACATAAAATTTTCTTAAGGAAAAGTACTATTGGCCACAGTTGTATAAAGATGTTCAGAAATTTGTGAAAAGTTGTAGAATTTGTCAAGTTGCAAAAGGAGTAAGTCAGAATACTATATTTTATACACCGATTGCTGTTCCTAAGAAACCTTGCATTGACATCAATATGGACTTTGTTCTTGGCTTACCGAAGACAGTAAGAGGTAATGATTCTATATTTGTTCATCTAGATAGGTTTTCTAAAATGGCACATTTTATACCATGTAGAAAGACATCAGATGTAGTACATGTAGTAGATCTTTTCTTTAAGGAAATTTTCAGATTGCATGGATTATCAAGGAGTATTATCTCTGATCGAGACAGTAAATTTGTTGGATACTTTTAGAAAACCCTTTGGAAGAAATTTGGCACTGAGTTGAAATATAGTTCTACATTTCACCCACAGACCGATGGACAGACTCATGTGGTGAACAAAAGTTTGGGAAATCTTTTGAGATGTTTAGTTGGAGACACACCAAGTAATTGAGATTCTATATTGGCACAAGTAGAGTTTGCATACAATAATTCAATGAATAGGAGTACTAGAAAGAAACCATTTGAGATTGTGAATGGCACACAACCGAGAGGAATATCTGATTTGAGAGACATTGCTGATGAGAATAAGAAAAGTGCTGAAGGAGTAAAATTTTCTGAGTACATGAAGACATTGCATGAAGATGTGAAGCTGAAGCTAGAAGATAGTAATAAAAAATACAAAGATAGAGCTGATAGATCAAGAAGATATAAAAATTTTAATGTTGATGATGAAGTGATGGTTCATTTGAAGAAAGGTTGATTTTCTATTGGAACATATGGGAAGTTGAAGATGAAGAAGTTTGGACGTTGCAAAATTCTAAAGAAATTTGATAGTGGAAATGCATATGAGATTGAGTTACCTGATGACATAGACATATCACTTATTTTCAACATTGCTGATTTGTATGAGTACCATGAACCTTATGAAGAAGTGATAGTACCGACAGAATATCCTAAGAAGCAGAATGATGAAATTGAATAGATTTTGAAGGAAAGAGTTGGCAAGAGTACAAGAGGAAAATAGTATATGGAATATCTAGTAAAATGGAAGAATAGACCGATGGAAGATAGTTCATGGATTTCTCAGTCTGAGTTGGATGAAGCTCGAACCAAACCTTCCAAATGATTCAAAGAATCATTTCAAAATAACCCCAGGTGTCTGATGTAGGAGCATCTCGGGTCCTTGGCAATCCTGTGTCCCCAAAAACAATTTGGAGTTTGTCTATGTTGCTCGATTCCTTCTTTGACCAAGTTGGTCAGTAGTTGGTTGATTTACTTTGGTTACCGAGTGTGGTCAGTTATGTCTTGGGGGTTCGGTTGTTTCACTGGCACTCGGCATTGCCTGTCTATTGTTCATTTATCTTGCTCACCGATGGGTTTAGTTTTAATTTTTGTTGTAGCCGACTTGTGCATTTATATTTTATCACAGATTTAATGTTGGAATCCATCATTGGGAAGCATGTGGTCCCAGATCTGATCGTTCCTTCTATTGATTATGGATTTGAAGGCCGACTCAGTTTAGTAGCTTCTTGTATAAATGTAGTTGTTGGTTTAGAGTTTAGGAGGTAGTTTTAGGAGGAATTTTGATAGAAGATAGAAGTAGAGATTTTGGCAGATCCTCACATGTTGGAGGACTTCTGTAACTCATTGTAATATCTAGCCCTAACTGGGAAGGCCTTACAGCCCGACATGTATGGTTCTGTTTAATGAAATATATGAAAGATTCTGCATTCTCTCTCTCACTATTGTTGTGTTTGTTTGCTTTCACATGTATTGCATAGGCTTGGATTGTTAGGGTATGCCATTGTTTGGCCCCTCTTGCTCCCTGCCTTGCATCATCAACTGAAGCAGAATACATTGTTGCAGCATCAGCTTCCTGTCAAGCAATTTGGTTAAGGATAATTTTAGAAGATTTGAAACAAAAGCAAGAGAAACCAATTGTCATACATTGTGATAACAGCTCAACAATTTCCATCACTAAAAATCCCATGTTCCGCAATAGACCAAAACACATTGATATTCAATACCATTTTATTATAAATCTTGTGATTGAGGGACAGGTTGAGCTGAAGTTTTGAAAAAGCACTGATCAAATTGCTGATATTCTTACTAAAACTATTCCAAAAGAAAGTTTTGAAAAGTTAAGACAAATGATGGGGGTTGCTTCCTTAAACATTAAAGGGGAGATTGAAGATGTTAATGTTTAACTTCCACATGTGACACGTGCTCTCCTCTCCATACAATCAATTCTTTTTTGTATGAGGCAACAGCTGTTACAATTTTGTTTTTGTGATATTTTACCAATGCCACCATTTGACAATTGCTACTCTATTTGACATCTATTTGAAATCTTTGTAGTTTTATTTGTTTAAGTAATTATAAATATATCTAGATTCTTCTTCTTTTTGGTATGTACGTGAGGCTGAACTTTAGGCAATTTTTCTTGATCAGGCTCTATTTTTTCCTGGCCCTATTTTTGGCACTAGGAGCTATCAACAATCTGGACCTATATCCAGATATGCTCTACTCTATTTCTAATTTAGGGATTGTAATTATTTTTCTATTTTCGTCTTATGAATCTTAATATACAGAGCAATATTGTTCTGGTTTAGAAAAGTCATGTATCTTTTATATGTATATAAATGAAAACATATAGTTTATGTCTTGCTATAGCAATACTTTATCATGGTGTCTTGTTGTTGATTATAAGATCTTTTGTTTATTTAATGAAACTGGTGTAGAAACACTTAGTTTCTTAACTTTCTTTTTCTCCTCAAATACAACAAAGGAAAATACTGCTCATAAAATCAGCTTGTTAAGTGATTCTAATATGGTAACATTAAACTATTTAATTCTTAAATTTGGTTATTTGCATTCAAGGTGAACTAACAAAAGTTGGAGAAAACTAATTCACTGGCCCTCGTGCCATAATGTGAGCTAAGATTGCCATTGTAAGCTCAAGATGTCAAACGTCTAAGCTCAAGATGTTAAAAAGTCTTCAATTTAGCTTGAATAAAGAGAACAACTCTTTGGGAGATTAAATGAAATGCGCTAGACAAAAATAACAATTGACCATTCATTGGCTGAAACCAAATTCTAGGCGCTTCTAGGATTTTAAGTTAGACACAAAAATTTGAGCGAATGACATCTCCCTATATAGTTGAATTATAATCAGCCATTTGTTGGCTTAGTTGAAATTATGACGGACTCTAGAGTCTAGAAGAATTTTATTCTATACTAGAATATTTGGATATGAAAGCCCTTTTTCTATGTGTTCTCGGCTATAAATTAATAAATAATGGCTTTCTTGAGCTATTTGAGAATTTTTAGTTAGTTTGTATTATTGTGGATGGTAAATTTGGGAAGCAGTGAAGTAGTTGTGGCATACTCATCACAAACTACAACTGCAGTAGTGATCACCTCATGTCTAATTAGAAATGGTATACAAAACATGACGTTCAAGACCTCTTATTCATTAGGAAACTACAACTCTCTCCTTGAATTCTCTCTGCAGAATCCGTGCTATGCAGAAGCAAGCATGCCTAAACCATAGGCTTTGATTGTCCCAGAGAGTAGAGACCAACTACACAAGTTAGTGCAATGCTTCACACATCAGGCCTACAAGGAGCATGGAAGATTATGGGAGAGAATCTCAAGAGCAGTCTTGTATTGGCCCCCTTTGGAGGCATAATGAATCAAATACCCTCAACTCGGCTTCCCTTTCCCCATCATGCAAGGAATCTAAATGAAATTTAGTACATTCTCAACTGGGACAAGGCTATCGAAGATGCAGAGACTCCTTATGTATCCAAATCTCCAAGATTTTCTTGCGTCAACTACATAGACCTTGATTTGGGTCACGCATCTGCTAATAGAACATCCACCATAGAACATGCAAAGTTGTGGGGTGAAAAGTACTTCAGTGGGAATTTCCTCAGGCTGGTGCATGTCATGGCTAAATTAATTTGATCCCACCAATATTTTCAAGAATGCTCAGATCATTCCTCCACTCAATTACAGTTAGATTACTATCTATTTCTTAGATTTCCATATTCATTTCCATGCCTAAATTGGTCAATAAACACCCGACACTAGTATTTGTTAGAGAGGAGTAGTTTCTTCTTCCATGTATGTAGGTAGTTAGAACTAAACTATAGCATTTGTTTTGACTCTTTACTAGCTTCCCACATTTCCTAAAAAATCTATAAGTAGTTGAAGACCATTTCCTACATATTACCTAATAAATTTGCGTACTTCTTCCTTTCATAGTTTATTTACTGTGCACATAGAAGGGAGTTTTTTTTTATTAAGTAAAACAGGTTTTACAGGGTGCCTGAAACCCACAACATTGTTAAAAAGAAGTAACGAGTTAAGTTCAGAGTTAAAGCATTAAAAAATAAAGGGACAAACCACAAAAAGGCCATCCAAGAAACACCCACAAAAAAGGAAGGACAAAATAGAGCAAAAAGAGACAGGCACCTAATCGGGTTAAGCCAGGCTCTTGAGCATGATAGCAGCATTACACTTGAGAGCCTCCATCATCTCAGCTACGTCTTTGAGATTCTGAATGTCTTGGGGTCCATGGGAGCCATCTTCCTCCCTATTTTTCTTTGTTCTAGCTCTGGTTCTTTTGCCTAGACCCTCGTTGGGCTTCTTCTTCTCTTCCTCCATAGTCCTCTGATCAACCTTGTTGTCCATGTTTTCTTCTATTTTGTTGATTAGCAGCTTAATGTGGTCATTATAAGCTTTTAGAATGTTGTAGTTTTTCTTGGCAATACCCTTTAGGTTGTCCTCAAGATTGATCATTTTAGATTCTAGGTACTCAACCCTAGCCTCCAGGGTTTGCTTTCGCTCAGTGGTTTTGTGATCCTTGTCATCAGTACTCTAAATTTTTTCTTTGAGCTCTTCAATCTCATGGAAAATCCATTTGAAGGACATGTACTAATCCAACATGCTATTCTTAGTATTGTTGAGGAAATCCATCTCCATTTCCCTGGCCTTATCGCTGAGAACCACAAGAGCAGGGTCATTAGCTCCTCCTTATGGATTTTTCCTTCGGTATCCTCCAGAATTTGAGGATAAACAACCTCCCTTATGATCCCCATGCACACTGTATTGATATTGAAGGTCCTCCAAACCTTTTTCCCTTTTCTAGTTCTTAACTTTGATATTCCCCTTTGGATTTTTCTTCTGAGGTCTCCAACATAATGGGGGACTGAGTAGAGGGGTTTCCCTATTCATCTTTAGGGTCCTCAGAGATGGAGTCTTGAGCCTCTTTGTTGGTTCCAGAATGAGGCTGAATAGGTGGGGAGTTATCATCGTTGATCATGAGATCAATAGAGAGGCAACCTGAGCAATCCCTCGTAGTGTTGAGGTTCTCCCCTATGACCTATTCTGGCATTTTTGTGGCTTCTTTGTTTAGGTTGCCCTCCTCACCCTCTGTATTCATGTCTTCCTCATTATCATTGTACTCCTCATCCGAGTTAATCTCCTTTTTGTCCTACTTTTTCAGAGATTTTTTGATTTTGATCAAGCTTGAGGGTCTTTTCTTGGAAGAAGACCCCTTTTTTCAAAATTTTCTGCTCTTCTTCCTCACTTTCCACATAAAGAGATCCCTCACTATTACCTAATGAGATGTAGTCTGACCCAGAATCTTCACTATTAGCTTTATTATCAGCTATTTCCTTACCCAAAATCTAGGCTTTAAAGAAATCATAAATCAACAGTAGCAAGCCTTCATGCAGCGCAGGTTAGCTATGTTATTCTCTCTAAAGCCATTAATATTCTCATTTATGGAGGAACAGAGATAAAACGGGATGGAAATATTTTTTTTGTACCTAAAGTGATTCAACAAGACAAAGTGGTAGGTACAAATTATATCAAACCTAGTATCCAAAGTGACATATGAAATGAGTGCCTTGAGAACAAATTGCCATAGCATTTTCAGTCCCGCAAGCTGGTAATAAGTTCCTGTCTTGACAATAGCCTTCTTCTCCTTGTCGTCTCTCACAAAATTGTTGATAGTGTTGTCATAAATTTTATGATCCCTGTAAAAATATTTCTCGACAATGGGGATGTCTGTGACCATGGAGATCACCTCCTCAATGATAGTAAAGGATTTACCCTCTATCTCCACCATTCCTTGGGTCCAGCTTTTGACAAATATTTTGGTGGTCTCCTTCCTACTTACGTGGAGTCTTTCTATGAAGGTGGTGATTTCCCCTTTCTGTAAGGCTCTCTAAAATTTCATTCAGTTCTTCCACTTCTTGCTATCATTCTCTGGCTCCCTTCTATGTCTTTCCCTAGCCATGGCTATTGTCTGGGTGCTGGTAACTCTCTAGTAACAAGGAGCCTTAATTCATTCCATTTTTCTTGCTGCCTTAGTTCTTCCCTTTCTAGATTTTTGCCTTTAAAGATAATTACTGTCCCTTTTTTGCTTGTCATTAATATAATAACTCCTCCCAAAAACCTCTTTTCTTACATGATTATCTTTTATTATTCCTTTAGTACTTTGGAGTTTGTCCCCATCACGAGGATCCTTCACATCAGCTAAGAAATTTTTGGCATGATTCCACCTCATGTTGGCATCCTTGCTGACTGCCAAGTTGGCAATCCAGTTAGTGACCAAAGTGGCATCCCTGGAAGTTTGATTAGAGTGGGTTGCTTCATGTTTGTTTTGAATGGCCCACGAAGCATAGAATGAGTTGGCACTTTTGGTGATGAACAAAGAGTTGGCTTCCAACCAGAGATGTTTGTCCCATGTTTTTAGGGTTGTGGTGAACTGGAGGGTCACACAAACATCTATAAAGAGTTTGGTTAGAGATCCGAGGGGAGGGATGACCACAACGAAGCCAAATCTGATACCACCACAACCCAACTGGCTAGGGATCCCTTTGGCCACTCCATTGAAATTGGCTATAGGCTAGCCAGGCTAAAAAATGCTTCCTTTTTTGTTCTACTGAGCCGCATCCATGGCCTTTCCTTCTTCATAGATGATTTCAGCCTTTAGATTAGTAGAGATCCATAAATTGATTCCCTCTAACTTATCTGTCTACGTAATAATAACCAGGTTTAAAAAAATATGTGTTATGTGATTCCTGATCATGTTCCTAATGACATCCTTCTTGTGTGAGCTGAAGAGCCCATAGGGGTTCCTTGGAGTGAGTTTCATTTCTTATTGGGGGTGTAGTCTACTTGGATAGTTTTCTGAGTTCCATCCACAATGTTCTTACTGGCTTCTTCATCTCTGATCTGACTTGCTCTCTTCCTGCTTGGGAATTTTGATTTTGCCCTGACATCGACTTTGTTTCTACTCTTGGTTTCTACAAGGGAAACCAGAGAGGGGTCTATGCTATTGGTTCTCTTCTTATTTTGGACCTTGGACCAGCCCTCCTTTACATCTTTTTATTTCACGAAGAGCTCCTCCATCTTGGTGAGCTGCCTTGGGGAAATAGTGCCCAACAATTTTTCTATTTATAGGACTTTATTTGATTCTTGCGTCTCAGGACCAAGGTGGGATTCATGAGGTGGGGTGCCCTTAGGCTTGTCCCTAATTGGGCTAGAAAAGAATTCTTCCAAAGGGGATTTGAGGGAATCCAGCATAATGGAAATGAAAATAGAACTAGGGCACAAGTCACCTCCTTCCGCCAGGCCATCTTCCTTGGTTTCTTCCATGGTATCTTGTTAAATGTTGACTTCCAGCCCTATGCCTTCTAAGGGGGGAAAATCCTCTCTGGGATATTTATTATCCTGACTAATTAAATCTTTTATGTTGTCCTATTGTCTTGTCGACTCCCCATCTATTGATTTATCCTTTTCATCCCTGGTTTCAAGGATCTCAAGTAAGGTCTCTTGTTAATCTTTTTTTTTCCACACTCTGTGGGTGTTGGCCTCTATACCCACCTATGGTTTAGTGTTCTCCCTAGATGGGCCTTCCTTATCACATCTAGAATTATAACCTAAATAATTCTTTCTTTCAGTGATTTTTTCTTTCCTTTCCTTCTCCAAGTTCTGGAAAGAAAGACACGCTTTAGCTTTATGTCCAGCTTTCTTGCAGAGGAAGTAGGTAAATGAAACACTTTCATAATCCATCTTCTACACACATTTTCCCAATTTGGAATGAAGCTCTATTATTTCCAGCATGTCTCAACCCTCTTCCACCCCTATGCAAATCTTGGCATAGGTAAAGCAGCTTCTAGCTACTATCATTGGGTCTATCGAGAGCAAGGTACCAAAGGAGTTGGCAATTCCATCAAAGACATCTCCATTCCAAAATTTTAGAGGAAGTTCTGGGAGTCTAACCCACACCAGGGCTTGGACAAAGAAAGCATCATTGATATCAAGCTTCGGTGTCCATTTTCGCAATGCCAGGGTTGCCTTTCCTATAACCCAGGTACCCGCACAAAGGATTTTGTCTAAGTCCTCCTTGCAGGAAAACTCAAAGGAAAGAAATCCCTTTTCCATGGCTGAGACTTGCACATGACCCTTTAAATCCCATTTCTTTTTAGAAAAAATTCTAAGAAGATCTATGTTAGGTCTAGACCCCACAAATTTTCCAACTAGAGTATGGTCCATTGAAGATATGTTATGATCAACCATTTCATCAGGAATCTCTATGGCATATATACCTTTTTCCTTATCAAATAAATCCTTAATGGAGGGGAAAGAGGACTTTCCTATAGGTTTAACTCCGAAGAGAGTTGACCATCGATGATTGAGGGCTATTCCATTCTGATCATTAGCCTGAGTCTTCATGACTGTGGGGAATGTGGGAGGAAAAGCCAAATTTCCATCCCCCACCCCTGTCTCCTTTCCTGGGTCTTTCTTCTTTTCCCTTGGGACCCCATCCTCTAGTTCTAATTCTGTGGGAATGCCATCACTAGAGGATCCCACAGCCTGCAACTCTGGGTTCCCACCCACCTTTAAATTTGAAAAACCTCCCGCTCTCGCTTGTTCGCTTCCCATCCTTGAGAAGGGAGTTGTTGAGTTGCAGAATGTATTTAGTTTTATAGGTCTTAGTCTATATTCAAACAATCCTCTATAAATCGAGGAAATTTAATCAGTTTCCAAGAGGTAAATAAAACCTATTTTCTTGGTATAAAATTTGATAAAAAAATCTTCATTATTACTTTGTTCTAGCATATATGATTTTAATAGTTGCATGTGTACTTAGAATTTCTCTATTTTATTTTCTATTTTCTTTCAATTTGGTATAAGAGCTTAGGGAAATCCGAGGCTATTGTTAGATAAAGGGGAGTGTTGTTGTAGGAGAAGTTTTCATCATTGTGAATTGGAGAAAATCAGAAGTTTGTTGTAGCAGATCAACTTATTAATATGGCAGCAAGTAGCATTGTTTTTCAACTCCAAATTCTCATTTTCAATGGTAAGAACTATGATTTTTGGTCCATTAAAATCAAAATTTTGTTTTTTCACAATATATAGGATTTTGTAGCAAATGGCTTTGCAGAACCATAAAATTACGCAATATATCAACGCAATCTATCAAACTTTATCACAAGTAGGTAAAGATCAATTGAAGGAGAATAAGAAGAAGGATGCTAAGGCTTGCTAAGGCTTTGTTTTTATTCAACAAGCAATAGATTATTTGACATTTCCAAGAGTTTTTGCAGCAACATGGTCCAAACAAGCTTGAGATGAACTAGAAACTACTTACCAAGGTACAAACAAAGTAAAGGTAGCTAAATTATGAACTTTAAGGAGAAGTTTTAAAAATATTCATATTGGTGGATCTAATTCTATACATCATTTTTATTTTGATGTTATGAATATTTTTAATCAAATGAGATCCTATGGAGAAAATATGACTGATCAATTAGTGGATGAAAAAAAAGTTAGAAGTCTATCTAGCAAAATTGACACAAGTGTAGGTACCATTGAAAAATCTAAGAATTTAACTCAATTATCTATAGATGAACTTTTGGGGTCTTTATGATCCCATGAATCTAGAATAAGCAAGAATAGTAATTCCACTTTAGAGAATGCTTTCAAATCACAAGTCTTATCTGGTAGAGGAAAAGGAAGAAGCATAGGTGGACAAATGAATATAGATCATGTAGAAAGGACTAGCCATTTCAATCATAGTTCCAATAATAGAGGACAATGAAGAAATCAATTAAAAGAGAAAAAAAAAAGGTTTGATAAAACTCATGCTCAATATTATTACTGTAAGAGGTATGGTCACTTAGAAAATGAATATAAGAAGAAGCAAGAAGATATGGATAAACATAATGCACATTATTTAGATGTATTTAATAATAATTCTAGAAGTTCATTTATAACTTATAATGTTGATCAAGAAAGATCTAAAGATATATGGTTGTTAGATAGTGGTTGTAGCAACCACATGACAAAGAATAAATAATTACTTTTTTATAAATGGATGATTCTTTGAAATCTAAAGTAAAATTGGGAAATGATAGTTTAGTGTCTTTGATAGGAAAATGCATTATACATATATTAACTAAAAATGGAGAAAAGAGATATATTCCTATGTTTACTTTGTGCTTGGGTTAAAAAAAAATTTAATGATTGCTTGACAGTTAATTGAAAAGGGGTACTTAGTTTTCTTTAACAACGAGACTTGTACAATTTTGGATAAGATTCCTAGTGTCAAGTTGATTGCAAAGGTAGAGATGGCTAGGAACTAGATGTTCCCACTTCATAATCTTGGAATTCAACAAAGGATGTTAATTTCAAGGTAGTTCCCTTAGACCAAACATGGATCTAGCATTTCAGGTATGGTCATCTTAATTTTGGTGGGTTGAGTTTATTTTAGAAGTATAATATGGTAAAAGGATTGCCACCCATCATGCAGCCCACTAATTCCTATTGAAGTTACATAATGGAAAAATAACATAGAGAGAGTTTTGAGGTAGGAATTTCAAATAGAGCAAGAGTGCCTTTGGGATTAGTTCACACTAACATATGTGATCAATGCAAACTCCATCTTTAGAAGGAAGTCTATATTTTCTAACATTTATTGATGAAAACTAGGTGGAGAAATCAAATTTTTTTTAAAGGATAATCTTGAAACCTTCAATAAATTTAAGGAATTCAATTAAATGGTGGAGAAAAAAAGTGGGAAATTCATTAAGGTATTTACATTTGATAGGAGTGGTGCATAATGTTCTAATGAATTTCTAGATTTTTGTAGAGATAATGGGATCAAGAAATAATTTACAACAAGGTATACACCACAACAAAATGGTGTAGTAGAAAGGAGAAATAAAGCCATAATAGAGATGACAAGGAGTGTGCTCAGGGCCAAAAACTTATCTCATGAATTTTGGGCTATAGCAGTAGTGTGTGCAGTATATATTATGAATAGAAGTCCTACAAAAAAGTGTTAAATATAGAATCCCACAAGAAGAATGGAATGGTAAGAAATATTTTGCATCTCATCTTAGAATTTGTGGATGTGTTGTATATGTTTTAGTGCCAGCTAAATTTAGAAGAAACTTGATAGTAAGAGTGAGAAATCTATCTTCATTGGTTATAGTGAGCAATCAAAATCCTATAGATTATTTAACCCCATTTCAAAGAAAGTGATTAATAGAAGGGGTGTCATATTAAAAGAGGAAGAAGCATGGGATGGAAATATTGATAGTGTAGTAACAATTGGAGCAATGATACTAATTAATGAATAAGAACAAGAACAAGAGAAAGGTGGTCGATCAAATCAAGCACTCCACCAAGAAACATTGTTCCAATCAATCATCAAGTAATTCTACTCTAACTATAAGTAATTAGTCAAATCCTTCACTTGCCTCATCAAAAGGTAAGAAAATGAGAATTTTGAAAGAAATATATGACCAAAGTGAATAAATTTTGGATTTGTACTCAATTTTTTATTTATTCTCTCATGATCCTATGTATTTTGTAGAAGAAGTTAAGGAGGAACATTGGGTCAAAGATATGGATGAAGAAATTGATTCTACTGAGAGAAATCAAATGTAGGAGTTAGTTGATATTACTAAAGGTAAGGATTGAATTGTTTTCAAGTGGGTTTATAAAACTAAATTTTATTTAGAAGGTAAAATTGACAAGTATAAGGCTATATTAGTCGAAAAATATTTTTCACATCACTATGGGATAAACTATAATGAAACATTTTTTATAGTTGCTGGAATTGACACAATTAGAATTATTTTAGCTATAGTTGCACAAAATGATTATAAAATTTTTCAGATGGATGTAAAATCTTCTTTCTTTAGGAATACGTCTATGTGCAACAACACTAGGATATGAGTTATGTGGGCATGAAAGAAAAGTGTATAAAATTAAGAAATCTCTATATAGCTTGAAATATGCACATAGGGATTCATATAGTCAAATTGATTTATAGTTGTTGAGTGATGGATTTAATAAAAATAGTAGTGAGCTCACATTATATATGACAATCAATGAGAAAAATCATGATTAGATTATTTTCCTATATTTTGATGACTTAATTTTAATAGGCAATCTCATTGTTAATATGTTCAAGATGACAATGATGAAAGAAGTTGAGATGAAAAATTTGGGAATGATGAGATATTTCTTAGGTACATCAAAATTGTTAAATTTGATAAAGGAACTTTTATTTCTTAATCTAAATAAGCCAAGGAGTATTGAAAAAATTCAAAATTATTGAATTGTAAATCGATATTATCTCCAGTTGCAATAGGAACAAAACTTAGAAAAGATGATAATGGGTCACATGTTAGTCCAACCTTATATTTAAGATACTTATTAGAAGTTTATTGTATTGCACAACTATGAGGCCAAAGATCATGTGTAGTGTTACATCAATTTCAAGGATTATAGATTAACCTTAAGACTTTCATTGGCAAGTGGGGAAAAATATACTAAGATACATTGGAGGAACAAGTGGATATGAAATTTTATATTCTAAAACTAACGAATTTGATTTGATTGGTTATACTAATAGCATAATTTTTTAGGTGATTTTGATGATAGGAAAATTACTTCTAGACATGTCTTTCATTATGGAACAAGTGTGATCACATGGGCATGAAAGAAGCAATCCATAGTGACACTCTCATAAATTAAAATCGGGTAAATAGAAGCAACTTTGACAACATGTCAAGCAATTTGGTTAAGGAGAATATTGAAGGTGTTAGAATAGATCATCCTATACCTAGGAGCCAGTCTACAAACATCCTCCAGAATAGAGAGGAAAAACACAAGATTGTACTATAAGGAGATCATGAGGTTTGTACAAAGATACAAAGGCTCTACCTAAATAGCCAAGGGGTGATAGAAGAAAAGGATATGGTTGAGACAAGTGTCTCAACAAGAATTAAGTAGAGTTCTAATAGAACTCACTAATATCCTCAACAATATCTAGCTACCTCATTAATGAGATTACCTAAGTAAACTTAATTAAAGAGTAAATAGTAAGACTATTTACTTCAACACCCCCCCCCCCTTAAGTACAATTTAGGGAGTAAAACAATGTAGTAAAGAGCTATATGGGTCCTAATAGTAAAGCCATGTTAGTTATCCATGTACATATACAATAAAATATCTCGTAACTAGAGAAAAAAGAGAAAACATTGTGAGAGAAAAAAGAGGAAACCTAGTGAGAGAAAAATCATCTCCAAAAGAGAGAATATGAAGGTTTGAAAACCCTTCAAAAAGATGTCCTAAAATTATGAACATGAACATCACTAAAGCATGAAGAATCTATAGACTACCATCGATGATTGATATGGTGCTATATTTGATGATCTCATTTGAAGGAGATGATGATCAAGAAGACAACGATCTGTATGAGTGCTCCAAGTGGCACTTCTCAAGCATTGATCAGATGTAAACAATGGAAATAGAATTTTTTGATCGAAGATACAGACGAAACAGGAATATGCAGGAGTGACCTTCACTACACAACCAATGATGTTGTTTGAGTGATACCATCATCACTTCTCAACCATGTTGAAATGCAAGTGCAATAGTCTTAAAGGAATCCAAGAGTTTCTCAAACACTTCAAGTGATACAAAGGAAGCCAAGAGTGTCTCAATGCACCTCAAGCAAAACCAAGTAAGCATTAGCATGAATAGTATGATACCCCCCATAATGCTAACTTGGGTGAGGCATAATAGATCCATTGAAATGGTGTGTCATAATGCTATGCATAAGGGACCAAAAGTATATTTGAAAATGAGAAAAGAGTCTATGTGGTCAAACTACACACTCACATGAGGTAGGAATATTAGTGCTTTTTCTATTGTCGTAGAGGAACTCTCACTTTGACAAAGTTGTGATTGGAAAACAAAGGCTTGACACAATCCCCCATGGCACTTTATACTTCATTTTAAGTACAATAATATAGCACATTATGTATGAAAATTTCCCAAAAGACATGGTTGGACATTGGATCTGGTGTTTCTACAATAAGAATGCTTATAAAATTTGCATACACAATTTATAAGGATAAAAAAACTAAAAACAAATACACCAATGAAGTGCATGGAATCACCTTTGCAATAATACTTTAGGTTCCCAAAAATGGACTCCAGATGTCTAAGTTATGGCAATTTGAAGGAAAATCATCTATTAGGGTCAAAATATAAAAAATAGCGCACCCCTCTTATGTACCTGGGGATAAGGGTTTGGTCATGATGTGACTATTAACTAAGTATGTTAGAAAACATGTCCCCTCCCATGTTGGAAAGGACCCAAAAGGAGCTGAGTAGGTTGTTAAGTTTGATGATGGCTCCTCACGCCAACCCCATAACCACCAAGAACCCTTGAATGCCAAAGACAAACATCACAAGATAATATTTTCAAGCATCATCATAACAAGTTGTATAGCCAACCAAAATTGAAAGTGTACAAATTGGATGACATGATGCTTCCAAAAGTAGATAGGCCAACCCACGTGATGCCTAGAAAATATGCAAAAGATGATATAGTCATCCAAGAATTGAAGCTTTCCTACCAAAAAATAGAAAATTAACCCATGATTGATTCTCTTGATCCTAAGGATGTTGATGGTCCATAGGTAACCACCAAGCATACCAAAGTAAATGCTGGTCAAACCAATTTATGTTAATCAAATATTATGATCAACTAGAAGATTGGAAAACCTATCAATGATGTGAAAGATACCTACCCAAAATGCTTGATGGATAGATGTGCAGATGATTTGGAGGTGTTTCCACCAAGATATCCTTGTGTTAGCTCAAAGGAGTCCTCTAGAAGCATACACTTTAAATGTCAATTAGATAGAGATGTGTGTCATTGAAAAGCTTTCAAAAAAGGCAATTTTGCAACCCTAGCAATAAATCTAGCCACCAACAATGACTGTAATAAACTCATGGGCCACTATCAATAGTGAGTAGAGAGGCCAAAATAAAAATCACACTAACCAATACATAATAGATTCTAGGAATAGGGTCGAAAATGTGAACGATGATAGTTGTATTTCCAACTCTGAGTTGTGAAGGGCATTTGAGAGCCTTCACTTGTTGGAGTCTCACCTTAGTGTTGAAAACAAAAAAAATGTAAACAATATCAATGGGGTAGACCCATAATAGTGGGTTACACTTTTTTGCCTAAATGGACACTGAAGTTTACATTTTCAAAAAAAACTCTCTTTTGGATACATATTGCCGCTAAACCGTTACAAATCGGAAGATGTAGTAAATTAGAGTCTTTTAGGATTTTCTATCTAGATTTTAAATATTTTTTATTTTTTTATTTTATTAGAATCAATTTTTATTTCTCCCACAAAAACTAGTATGTTGCTAAAAACATCATTTTTAAAGAGTGACACTCTTTTTGTAAAGCATAACTTTTTTTATAAAATAGATATCAATGTGATTCTTTTAAATTTAGTTTTTTAAAATCCATATCTAGTGCCCAGAATTAGTCTCATAACTTTATCATTAGTATTTCATATTTTATTAATGTTTGAGGTTGAATTAACCATAATTTTGACATACGTTATTTTCATAACTTGTAATTGTTGGAAACTACAATTGAAACAATTGTTATATTTTCATTGATGTCAAACCTTAACTAGTAAGATAGTTTCTAGCTAGTAGAGTACCATATCTTTTGATTGATGAAGAGGATTTGAAAAGAGGAGATAACAAGAGGACCTAAGGAAAGGTTGAGTTATGTGATCCTTCAATGGGTACTTGATTAGTTGGCATATTGGTAAGGTAATGTGTTGTTTATCTTTAATACCAAGTGAAGAAGAAAGACTGGAAATGTGGGCTTAACCGAGGAAAAAGTGAAGAAATTTAGTTTAAGTTGAGTGATGCTAGTGTCAACCGAGCGCTAGTATAAGCCGAGAAAATCTAGTGTTGACTGAGCATCAGTAATTATCGAGTGATACATAATTAACCAAGAAAAGATAGCATTTACCGAGAAGGAAAGTTTTAGCGATGACTGAGATATCTAGTAATGATCGAGGAGATGAACACAATACTGACTGAGTGTAAGTAATTTATAGTTTGTGAAAGAATTGAGAATCCTAGATGACATAGTTGAATTCTTGGGATATGTAAAATGTGTTTAAATTATTAATAAATGGTATGCAGAATTTAATGCATGATAAACCATTTTCTTATGGATTAAAAGAGAAGTTTGAAGATGTATCTAGAAGGAAAAGAAGGAGAACAAAATGATGGAAGGATTCGATGAATCAGACCTAAACCTAAGATCTACGGAAGAGATTAAGAAGAAAAATATTAATCTACCTGATTAAGGAGGTATAAGGATGACCTAATTATGAGGTTAAAAATAGTATGGAAGAGGTTGATGTTATTAACTGATGAATCTAAGAAGAAGGCTAAGATGAAGCTTTGAAGAGCTAAACAAAGCTATGGTGATAGCTTGAAGAGAATTTTGAGAAGATCATAGATGGAGATTGGAATAAAGGTCAATCAATAAATCAACACATGAGAAAATTGGGTCTGTATTTTCAAAGTGAGTTGTATATTTCAGATCAGAACCTACTGTTACTTTCTAACCATTGTATCAGTTTAAATCCTTTAATCAAGGTTGACCTAAGAGTCATTGTGTAAACCCTTTAATCAAGGTGACATTCTGATAGAATGTTCTTAAGCCCTCTAACTAGGCCACTCTTAACAGGGTGATTAAATCCTTTAATAGGATCATACCTAACAGTGTGTATAGTAAACCTTTAATAGGGTTGGATTCTCACAAATCTCACTTCAAAAGAGTGAAAATCAGTAACATGTTACAAGTGGTTTTTCCCAAATTGGGTTTCCATGTTAAATCCTAGTGTTATACTTGTGTGAATGTTATTTGATGTGAGTGTTGTTGAAATTTTTATATTCTACAAGTTGATTACTTTTGGACAGTGGACTGCACATTTTATGCAACTAATATATGATATAGAGACCGAGTGAATTGTTAAATAGATCTAAGTTTGTTGAAGAGCTATAAAGGTGAATTGGTACATCTAGACCTAAGGATAACTGATTCACCCCCGCCCCCCTCTCAGTTATTCTAAAATCATTCTAACAATAACTTGTCATCTATTTGTCAAATTTCAATTTTTTTTATAGAAAGTATACTTCAATACCATGTGCATTGTTATTTTTCAAAAAAATTCTCTTGTTTACTATTTTTCCATGACCGTCAAACACAAAGGTTTATTTTTGGTAAGAATCTACATTTGATTGACATCAAAACACATGTACATAATAAACTCACAATCTATCAAATTTATAACCACTACAAACCTTGTCCTGAGTACTTGTGTCATGCAAATGGGTTTGTCTTTACTGTTATATTTGAGCCCTCTAATTGAACCCCAAAGCCATGAGATATTTAGAAATTTCTTGGCCTTTGCAAAATGGGCCTAATAAGGAGGTTTTGATAGAAATTACTTTTGATAGAAAGTTCTTTCGATTGAAAGTACTTTCTATCTAAAGTACTTGCCTAATTTGACATGGCTAAAACCTTAACTCGGGCACTTTCAATCAAAAGTACTTGCTTACTTTTGATAGAAACCCCAGTTGACCATTTTAGTCATTTTTTAGGCTAGTAACAATCTCATATAAATAAACATGTTATTTTTTCATATTTTGTAAATTCAAAATTTGAAGAGTAATTCGCATTTTTGAGAAGGAAGACATTTAGAAGCACGTAATTTTTTTTCAATTTTGTCAAATTTAAGTAGAGCAATTTTACAAAGCAAAGTGATGGGAAGTAAATGAAAAAGGGTAAATTAGACTACACAAACTTATTCAACTGAACTGAACAAAGACTATGTGAAGAATCATTGGCAAGTTATTATCATAGGAAGAAAGGTATGTCTCTTTCTCTATCTCTCTCTTTAATTCTTTTTATAATTCTCTCTTTCTCTCTCTCTCTCTCTACTTCCTTTTAGATGTTCTAGATGTTTTCAATATTATGTATAAATTCTATAGCATAGTTAGAATCTTTTGAAATGGTATCTGAGGACCCCTTGTTTCATACATCCTAATACCCTTTAAGATACCTAGGTCTCCTTAAGACACCTAGGACTGATTAGAAGGAGTTTTTATGACATATTAAGTTCCCCTAACAACCTATTTTGACATTTTGACATATTAGGATAGGTATTTTAATAATTTACCTGTCTCATATTAAAGACCTATTATGTTTTAATATGAACCATTTTGACATAATAACCCTTAATATTTTATATGATAACATAATTGGGTCTATTGTCATATAATATGGTCTATTATGACCTAATATGACCCATTTTGATATAAGAAACCTTAGTAGTGCACACTACATGACCTAATAGGACCTATTTTGACATAATAACCCTTAGTATTGAATATAATGGTCCATAATTAGGTCTATTATGACCTAATTGTTAGATAACTAAGAGGGGGGTGAATCAGTTAATTCCAGTTATCCTACAGTCCCAAATCTCCCAAATGTATATATTAAAATTTTTCTCTTAAATAATCAACTCAGTAGGATATCAACTGTGTCTTTTTCTTCATCTACCAATTAACAGTAAATTAAGTACGGTGTTCACCAATCTATCCAATTATGAAATGTGTAAAAGAAAATAACAATTCAATACATCATTTGTACACGTAACACATATTTTTTTAATGTGGAAACCCTCTTAGGGGAAAAACCACCTGGGACCAGTAACCCAAAATAATTCACTCTTCTGAAATGAGCTCAGTTAGGAGCCAACCCTATTAAAGGTTAAAAAACACACTATAAGTGTTAATATGATTTAGAACAATAGAGAGGGGGGGGTGAATCAATTGTTCTCAGGTCCTAATGTATAAAACAAACTTAAAAACTTTTCCTTAAATCAGATCCAATAACCAAAACAAACTCAGTCATCACTGATTCAACAATAGAAACATATAACAATGCAATCCACTACCCAGCTGTAACTTAACTTGTAAAACATAGAAATGTTCAAACCAAAACATTCACACAAGTATTAAAACTAGGATTTATAGTGGAAACCCAATTTGGGAAAAACCACTTTGTAAAATGCTACTATTATTTTCACTCTTCTGAAGTGAGCTCGGTAAAAAGCCAACCATGTCAAAGGTTACAATACACACTGTCAGGTGTGATCCGGTTAAAGGATTTCAATCACCCTATTAAAAGTGAGCCTTGTCATAGGACTTACATACACTCCATTAGAATGGAACCTTTTTCAAAGGATTTAACATATGACTATTAGGTCAACCTCTATTAAAAGGATTTTGACTGTTACAATGGTTAGAAAGTAGCAGCAATATTTATCTAAAAGATATACAACTCACTTTACAAATATCATATCTGATTCTGTACACTAATGTTGGTTTACTGACTTTGAAACTTTTCCATCTCCATCTTTGATCAGCTTGGAACTTTTCTTCAAGCAACCATCACAATTCTCCTTTAGCCTTTTCTACTTATACAGTCAATAAAACTTTACTGATCTTCCAGCATTCTATGTCACCCATGCACTTGCATATCCAAATGCTTAGGTTCCCTAAATACTTTCCTTAATTAGGTTAACTCATCTTATGCCACTCAATCTCATTCATAGATCTTAGGGTTAGGTCAGATTCATTGAATCTATCTGCTTCATATTCTTCGGCTCCTTTTCTAGAATCATCTCAAATCTCTTAAAGATTTACAATAAAACATTTTACAATGCATTTAATGCTTTCAAACAATCAATAAATAAAGTCAACATGTTTTACATAATCCAAGAATTCAAAAAAGTCAGCTCCAAAATTAAATTCTCTTCAAATATAAAATTGATGATGCTCAGTCAATATTGTGATCGATTACTCGGTCTTCATGTAGAAAGCTTGGTCATTACTAAAAATGTTTCCTCAGCTTACACTATCTTCCTCGGCAATTAACTGTTGTTCGATCGACACTATAATTTTGCTCGGCATACACTAACTCAGTTAACACTAACATTACTTAGCTTAAACATGATTTCTCCATTCTTTGCTCGATCAATCCTACCAGTTTAGTCTTTAGTCTTACTAAGATAAACAATACATTGTCTCATCATTGTACAACATAGTTAAGTACACTTTTTAGTATCAAGATAACTCAACTTTCCTTAGGTGCTATTGTTACCAACCTTGCCTAGCCCCTTAGCAACACTCAAATAGATATAGTACTTTCCTAAGTAGCAACAGTCTTATCAATGAAGTTTTGACATCAATGACAATACAACAATTGTTTCAATTGCAGTTTCCAACAATCTCCCTCTTTGGCATTGATGGCAACACCATATGATATCACCTGAATAACACATGGATTACCAACCAATCCAAAAACTTATCTATTCATGAGAGAATTATTTATAATATCCTTAGCTTCATTCTGATTCAAAATCCTATAAGCCTCACTTTTGTGACCGTCAAAAGTATTTAGATCTCCCTCTATCCTGATCCTTCATTTCAATTCATCACCCTTACTTTTTAGTGTCATGTGTTGTGATATCAGCTCATCTCCTTCTTTGACAAAAATGCCAAAGTAGCAACTAAAACGTACATCCATCAAATGTAGATAATATCTATGCAGCTCAGTGTTTTCTCCCTCTGTCATCTTGCTTATGACTGATTCCTTGTCTTTGCTCCTTTTCACAACTCTAGGCCAGCCCTAAAGTGTGACAATCTTCTACATCAATTTGTCAAATATTCTATTGTAGCACATTTGATGCAGTACTCCTAGCTTGTCTAGGCAGCCTCAATTAGGGGAAGAACCCATAATTGACTTCTCAAATACTCATGAGCTTCTCTGGGTAAAGCTTTAGTGAATATATCTACTAATTATTCTTTTGTATTCACATATTCCATTCAAACTTCTTTATCTTGTACTAATTCTCTCAAGTAGTGATACTCGATTGCTATGTGGTTGGTCTTAGTGTGCATCACTGAATTCTTTGAAATATTGATAGCACTTTTGTTGTCATAGAAAATAACAATAGGTTCAGTGATTTCTTCTTTCATACCTATCAACAATCGTTTTATCCATACCAGATTTGAATAGTTTACTACAGCAGCAACATACTCGGCCTTGGCAGTAGATTGGGAAATGCAATTTTGTTTCTTGCTCATCCAGGAGACTAATCTCTATCCAAGAAAGAAAGATCCACCACTAGTACTCTTCTGTCATCTACATTTCCTGCCCAATCAGCATCTGTATAAACTTTGAGTTCAAATTTGTCATCCTTCTTATAATATAGACCATAGTTAGCAATTCCTTTCAAGTATCTCATAATTCTTTTCATAGCCATCATGTGTGTTTCCTTAAGATTGGTAGAGAATCTTGCCGCAATCCCAAGAGCTAAGGCAATATCTAGTCTAATATGTACAGCATACTGTAATTTTCCAATCATGGATCTATACAAAGTCTGATTCACTTCTGCAGCATCATCATTCTTAGATAACTTTTGTCCAGTAACCATAGGAGTATTCACTAGTTTAGCATCTTCCATCCCAAAAAAATTTAGTATTTCATTAACATACTTAGACTATGTAATAAAAATTCCATTCTTCCTCTGATATACTTGTAAACCAACAAAGAATTTGATCTCACCAAACATACTCATTTCAAATTTAGTTTGCATTTTATTTGAAAATATATTACATAATGCATCTTATCCACTAAAAATAATGTCATCTACAAATATTTTTTCCAACAAGATACCTTTACCTTCTTCATCTTTCATGTATAGATTACTTGTGTCATTTGTTCTTGAAAATCCAATCTGTATCAACTAGTTGTGCAACCTCTCATACCATGCTCTGGGAGCTTGTTTCAATCCATATAGTGCTTTTTTTAGTTTGCACACCATGTGTCTTCTATTTGGATCAATAAAACCTTCTAGCTATTCTATGCAAACTTCTTCTTCTAGTATACCATTCAAAAATGCAGACTTGACATCCATTCGATATACCTTGAAATCTTTATAAGCAGAATATGCAAGCAAAGTTCTTACTCCTTCCAATCTAGCTACAGGGGAAAATGTCTCCCCATAATCTATTCCTTCTTCTTGTGTGTAGCTTTTGCATACCAGCCTAGCTTTGTTCCTAGTGATTTCACCATTTTCATTCATCTTATTCTGAAACACCCACTTTGTTCCTATAACATTTTTGTTTTCAGGTCTCAGCATCGGAGTCCAAGTATCACTCTTCTCAATCTGGTCAATCTCTTCATTCATTGCTTGTATCCAATCTTCACTCTCCAATGCCTCTCTAGTTTACTTGGGTTCAAATTCACACAGTAGGCATGTTGGAACCTTAGTCTTACTTCTAGTCTGAATTCCAGTATTTTTGTGTCCAATTATCTGTTCAGGCTTGTGATGTCTTCTTACATATTTTTCCAAAATAGGTCAGCTCCTCTCTCCTTTATTTCATCATGTTCCCCAACAAGATTGTTAGATTCAACTTCTGAATGCTTAGCAACCTCATCCTGATACTCGGTAGCATCTTCTTGTAGCTTGACATGTTCTTGTTCTCTCTCAGCACTATTTTCCTAATGCTCGGCAACATCTATTTGTTGCTCGACATTTCTTACCTGAGACTCAGCATCAGGTGCAAGTCTGTTACTTACCTCTTCTTCTTCCTGAATGTACACAAAAGATCTATAATCTTTTGGTTCTCTTTTGTTGTTAGCTTCATTTCTTTCTGCATACTCATCAATTTTGACATTCACACTTTCCACAATTTTGTTAGTGTTAGAGTTCAAACACTTATAAGCTTTACTTTTTGTGGAATATCCTAGGAATATGCCTGCATCACTCTTAGCATCAAACTTTCCATTCCTAGTGTCTTTTAATATATAGAACTTACTTCCAAAGATTCTAAAGTATTTAACACTCGGTGCATGCCCATGCCATAATTCATAGGGTGTCAGATTTGTACCTTTCTTGATTTGTACTCGGTTAAGAGTGTAGACAGCAGTGCTTATAGCTTCTTTCCAGTATTTTTGTGCCACATTCTTTTCAATCAACAATGTCCTTGCACAATCCAAGATAGATATGTTTCTCCTTTCTACTATACCATTCTGTGGAGGTGTTCTAGGTGTAGACATCTGTCTTTTAATTTCTCTATCATTGCAAAATAGATTAAATTCATTTGAAGTAAATTCTCCACCTCAGTCAGATCTAAGACATTTCTAGTTCCTACCTATCTCCTACTCAACCTTAGCCAAATACCACTTACAAGATTGAAAAGCTTCAGATTTTTCTTTTAGAAACATTACATGCATCATTCTAGTATGATCATCAACAAATAAGATAAAGTATCTAGCACCATGGTAACTTTGTACACCCATAGGTCCACAAAGGTCAGTATCAACCAAATCTAAAATGTTTTCAGAAGTAAAGGATTTTCTCTTAAAACTTGACTTTGTCATTTTTCCTAACTAGCATTCCTTGCACTTCACATTCTCAAGTTTCTTCAATCTAGGTAGACCTCTTACCTTTTTCTTCTTACTTATCTCTACCAAATTGTCAAAGTTAACATGACACAGCCTTTTATGCCATAACCAAATATCATCAAGTTGTGCAATTAAACATGTTTCTTCAGATAGGTCAAGATAGAACAAATTACCTCTAGTCTGATCTCCACTTCCAATTAGTTCTCCAGTAGCATTAAATATTTTAGCTTGATTGTGATGAAATTCCACTCGGTAACCAGTTTTGTTAAGCTGAGCAACACTTAAAAAATTATAATTAAGACCTTCAACCCAATATGCATTTTCACAAGATATCTTATCAATCAGTTTAATCAAACCTTTTCCTCTAACAGGACATGGTGCATCATTACCAAATTTTACACTTTTACCTCTGTAATGATGTAAGGTCTCAAACTTAGTTTTGTCACCAGTCATGTGATGTGAACAACCACTGTCAATAATCCATTTATCATTTTTGTTCACATAGGATATCAATGTAGTTTTCTCATCCTCATCAGATTCATCTTTCATTGCAACATAGCCTACCTCAATTTCAAAATCATCACTATTAGTGTCAGTTTCTTTTTCACCAATGTAACAAGATTTCTTACCTTTTCCCTTGTAGTCTTTTTTCCATCGGTAGCTTCTATCATCTCTTCTGTCTTTGTGTTTGTTTTTTCTTTCGTCATCTTTATCCTTCCTGTCAAGACATCTAGCAGCTATATGACCAACTTTATTACATGCAAAACATATAATAGGGAGTTTACCTTTATACTTTCATTTTCCCCTTCTCAATCTTCTAGCCATAAGAGCTCCTAGATCTTCCAGTTCTTCATCAGAAGTGTCACTGTCACCTTCACTTTCACTATCACTTTCACTTTCACTTATGCATCTTTCTTTTTCTTTCTTTGGCTTGTTCAGAACTAGCTATAACTTAAAAGAAGATTCAACATTACCAATGCTTCCAACATTGAAATTATCATAATTAGAGAGTTCAAAAGCAGTCAGCTTACCAACCAAACTTTCCAAAGTAAGCACATTAGCAAAGTTACATCTAGATTCCTGAATAGCTGATATCTTAATAGCATATATAAGACATAGGGTTCTTAGTATTTTCCCAATTATAGTTTCATCATCAATAACCCCATTTTCTCCTCTAATAGAATTCACAACTTCTTTTATTCTACCACAATATTGTGCAATGTTTTCACCTTCTTGCATTCTCATTTCATCAAACTTACCTCTAAGACTCTTGGCATTTGCTTTCAACACATTCAAGTCACCACCATAGATTCTTGCAAGTGTGTCCCACATATCCTTAGCAGTTGTGCAATCCTTAATGTCCTCAAATTCTAGATAGCTTAGGGCAGATGCAATTTCCAGCATTGCCTAATTATGTTCTTGTTTAGCTCTCATTTCTTTGGCAATCAAAGGTGCAACAGGTGAGACATAGTTGTTCTCAATGTAGTACTTTGTAGAGTCACCAATACCAGCTAGATGCAGCTTCATCAAGCTTTGCCATGCAGGGAAGATTTCCTTATTCAGCTTCGGTACCTCCTTCTTATACATCCTAATCATTTGCTTCAAGCCCCTTTAAACTTGATTTCTATAAACACTAATAATAAGAAACAAAGCTCTGATTCCAATTGTTAATATGATTTAGAATAACAGAGAGGGGGGCGTGAATCAGTTGTTCTCAGGTCCTGATGTATAAAACAAACTTAAAATTTTTTCCTTAAATTAGATCCAATAACCAAAACAAACTCGGTCTTCACTGATTCAACAATAGAAACATATAACAATGTAGTCCACTACCCAACTATAACTTAACTTGTAAAACATAGAAATGTTCAAAACAAAACATTCACACAAGTATTAACACTAGGATTTATAATGGAAACCCAATTTGGGAAAACCACTTTGTAACATGCTACTATTATTTTCACTCTTCTGAAGTGAGCTTAGTTAAAGGATTTCAATCACCCTGTTAAAAGTGAGCCTTGTCATAGGACTTACATACACTCCATTAGAATGAAACCTTTTTCAAAGGATTTAACATATGATTGTTAGGTCAACCTCTGTTAAAAGGATTTTGACTGTTACAATGGTTAGAAAGTAGCAGCAATATTTATCTGAAAAATATACAACTCACTTTACAAATATCAAATTTGATTTCGTACACTAATGCTGGTTTACTGACTTTGAAACTTTTCCATCTCCATCTTTGATCTACTGGAAACTTTTCTTCAAGCAACCATCACAATTCCCCTTCAACCTTTTCTACTTATATAGTCAATAAAACTTTACTGATCTTCCAGAATTCTCTGTTCACCCATGCACTTGCATATCCAAATGCTCAAGTTCCCTAAATAATTTCATCAATTAGGTTAACTCATCTTATGCTGCTCAATCTCATTCGTAGATCTTAGGGTTAGGTTAGATTCATTGAATCTACCCGCTTCATGTTCTCCGGCCCCTTTTCTAGAATCATCTCAAATCTCTTAAAGATTTACAATAAAACATTTTACAGTGCATTTAATGCTATCAAATAATCAATAAATAAAGTCAACATGTTTTACATAATCCAAGAATTCAACAATGTCGGCTCCAAAATTAAATTCTCTTCAAATATAAAATTGCTGATGCTCGGTCAATATTGTGATCAATTACTTGGTCTTCATGTAGAAAGCTTGGTCATTACTAAAAATATTTCCTTGGCTTACTCTGTCTTCCTCGGCAATTAACTATTGTTCAGTCGACACTAGAATTTTTCTCGGCATACACTAACTTGGTTGACACTAACATTACTCAGCTTAAACATGATTTCTCCATTCTTTGGTCGGTCAAGCCTACCAGTTTAGTCTTCAGTCTTACTAAGATAAACAATACATTGTCTCATCATTGTACAACATAGTCAAGATAACTCAACCTTTCCTTAGGTGCTATTGTTACCAACCTTTCCTAGCCCCTTAGCAACACTCAAATAGATATAGTACTTTCCTAAGTAGAAATAGTATTACCAATTAAGGTTTGACATCAATGACAATACAAAAATTATTTCAATTACAGTTTCCAACAATAAGGTGTGACCTAGTTAGAGGATTTATCACTAATAGTTCTCCTTTGACCATGCATTCACTATGGGGTCAACAAGAAAAAAAATAACATTCATTAAATATCATATTGAAATACAAAAGACTATTAAGTCTCACTCGGTTAAGATATTTATCTGTAACAATGGTTATTTAATGATACAATAATGATCTAATTCAAATAAAACTTTGATTTGCAAATTTTCAGATCTATGCTAAGCTCAAAATACCTCCTCTGATAAATAATCAATTCAATCCCTCATATCATCCAACTTTGTTCCACTTGGTATATGTTTCTCTAATGCTCGGTGTTATCTGCAGTTTAGCTCAGTTATGTCTTCAACCAGTTTGATCAATGGTGCATGAAATTAATCCTTTTCACATGAATTCTCCTACAACATCAAAATTCCTAGACTCAATAATGCATGTCATGTCTCCTTATATAGACACCATAAACCATTTTTGTTCCATCTGTAGATTTTGCCTCTTAATCTTCACTATTCATTTTTCTAATTTAACCTTCCTCGACAATTGTGTTATTAACACATTTCATTCTCCTTCATTTGATCAATCTTGTATTTTTTCATTCATTAGATCATCATAACAAACATTATCCTCTACCTCAGAATCATAAACAATTGTCCAACTTATCATTTTCAGTTGGCTGTTATAAAATTTATTTGTTTCTTCCACTCGGTCAATATCAAAATGTGTCGGTGATTACTTAATTGGTTAATATTATACTCGGTATACACTACACTTGATCGATGTATACAGAAATCTTCATTTACTGACCACATAAACTTGTTGAGTCCTGATCTTCAATACATAACAAAATCATGTAATATAATCAAGCCATCAACATGATGTCATAGAATCGTCAATAAGTTACCCAATGTATACCATAGCCATATCTTTCATATCCATCTCATCTTCATGTATATATCTCATTCCTTTACCATTTTCCTTCTTTTATGTTTGTAAATATCATGATAAGTATAGTCAAAGCTAGTTGACATCAATGACAATACATTGACTGATTCAATTGTCTTACTTATTACTTTAGTAGCTCGGTGATCATCAATCACTATCTTTCAATTATTCATTATTTCCTTCAATATATTCAAGTGATCATCAAAATATCTAGATCAAGTATAGCATGTCCAACATGATTCATATATCAAGTATAACTTAGATCATCAAACATATAAATTAGATCACCAAACATATAAATTATGTGTTGAACATATATAAATTAGATCATCAAATCATAGATCAAGTATAGCATTACAAACATCAATAATAGATCAAGTATAACTCAAATCATCAAACATATCAATTACATGTTAAACATGTATATAAATTGAATCATCAAATCATAGATCAAGTATGTAAGATCATCAAACACAAATCAAGCATATAACATCTCAATCATCAAACATAGACCAAAAGTCTACAGATCAAATAATATCAAATATAACATGTCAACTGTCTAGATTCTAGTGATAAAATATAATATCAAATGCATAACATGTAGATAAAAAACATATAAAGTGTATTTTAGATCAAAATGTCTATACTAGCTAGATAGATCAATAGCCTAGGACTCATCATGATGAATCATCACTAAGAGGTCCCTAGATTGACTATCATGTTGTAAAGGATGTGTTGAGCCCTACAATGAAAGTGATATAAATGTATCTAAGAAATATATAATGTAATCATTTAAAATAATATATGTGAAGTGCATATTATATATGTACACATTGAAATAAATTTAAAACTCACTTGTCCACTACTTATGTTATCATCAAGTGAGTCTTGACGACATACACAATCAGGCCTCAATGAAGTAGTAACAATAGGCATCTCCTCCTATATATATATATGCATGATATCATATCAATTGAATTTTAAAAATAAGTAAATTTACATGCTATGAAAGTTTGGAAATTTCTAGTTCACATTAAAAATAATATTTATGTGTTTAGATGGTGGCACCTAATAGTACTCAAACTCCTTAGCCTCAATCATTTCAACCAAGATATCAATATTTTGTTGGGTCTCACTTAGGCTCAACTCTACATTTGTGACATGACTAGTCGACACACATCACACTAATGATGAATGTAGAAGACTAAGAAAATGAGATGGCATGGAAGTCAAATCTTCACACGTTAAAAAATCCATGTAACCCATAGTCATCATGTTGAAGTCAACAACCTCAAGGCCAACATTAGAGGACTGGTGTTTTGCACTAACTAAAGGGTTTGTATTTTGTGCATCTCCATCTACGGCAATAGAGTATTGAGTAACTGGATACCCATGGGTACTACCACTATGGCCACGGTCTAGTTGATGAGAAGGATGTGGATGAGTGTATCTAACAATACACACATGAGCTCTAACATCTGATATGGGGATATCACAGTCTACTTCTATAAATGCATATGCATCCATAAGATCCTCTACCAAACTAGTCAATGTAACCCATACCACCTCTCTTGTAAGTTCCTCTAGGATGGAAAGTGAAGGGATGCCCGTTGCACTATAGATCTCATCTAAGATCCTTATAGATGATGCTCCACCTAAGGATCTAGATCATCGACGAGACATCAAATACTACCTAACCTAATCACTGGATATGGATCTAGAAATTGTTGCAATGTCCCCAACTCTATCAATCACTCCTCAAAGCTAGGTGCTATGAACACAATCATCTTCTACATGACCCAATGAAGGAGAAATAGTAGATTCCCTTTGACCAAAAATGACCTAGTGTACTGGTAATTGATGATCAGGTCAATGATAACAATCTATGTCAGCCAACCTACCATGCCCCTATGCTAGATATGGTGGAAAATCAATGTAATTCACAACCCTCCCTAAATGAACCTCAACAAAAAGATGTTGTACAAAATAAAGTGGAATCTGGTCAGTATTTGGATAACAACCATGGGCAGAAAGAAAGAATGGGTATATCAATGCTGACATAGCAGGATCCTGACATCTAGTAACTTGATATCCCTTCACATAATTTTGATCCAGATAAAATGGAAAACATTCTCATTTCAAGGTATCTTTGGGCACTAAACCTTGTACCTCGAAAAGAGAAATGCCCGAACAAATCTTTCATCGAGCTTCCTATCAAGTATGGCCTCTATAGTGGCTATTGAATAGGGAGTAGCACTATGATGTTCATTCCTAATAATAATTAGGCTATCAAGTATGGACTGACATGTACTCTCATAAACACTGGAGCTAGTACCATTGTCTATGGACTCTCTCAATTTACCGATTTTGTGATTAGTTCATGAAAGAAGTTCCTGAGGGGGATTTGGTGCATTTGTCATGATGTATAATAATATCTCTAGATATGTGTGTACATGAAATATTTTATTTACTATCAAATGAAGTCTATATATTTTTCCTAATTTAATTGAAAAATAATTAAAGTGTAACTACATTATTTAAATAAAATCAATTACTAAATTTAAATGTAAATGTACACAAGTTAAAGTGAGTTAAATAAATTGAAAATATTCTATGTATGAGAGGAAGTTTCTGAGGAACTTATTACAATTGTGGAGAAGAAGGACATAGATCTTTTGAATGTACACATGCTAGTAAGAAGGCTGGTAATATAGAAATGCTCTGGTGCAAGAAGAGTCACCGAATGAACGTGAGAAATAAAATAACTTAATGGTAAGGAGAGTACTATGGAATGAAAGAAAAAAGGAAGACCCAGTAAGGAAAAGTTTGTTTAAGACCAGATGTAGAGTTTATGATAAATTTTGGAAGGTAATCATGGACAGTGGTAGCTCAGAGAATATTGCATCCGAAGAGATGGTCACAAAATTGCAGTTGGAAATGTTGGTACATCTGAAACCCTATCAGATTTCATGGATCAAAGATGAGCATACACTCCTAGTAAGTGAACAATGTTATGTTAATTTGAAGATTGGAAAGTACTATGATAAGGTGTTATGTGATATCATGCCTATGGATTGTTGTCATATTTTGTTGGGTAGACCTTGGCAATATGATAGACATGCTATATATGATGGGAGATTTCATAAGTATACTATTGTGGCTGATGGAAAGAAAAAAATCTTGTTACCATTGATGGAAGAACTTGTTAGTAATGTTTGCACATCTGTAAAAGTTTGTTTGATGGAGGGAAGAAAGTTTGTTAACTCTTTGAAAAAGAATGATGTATGTTTTGTTGTGATCCCTAAAAAATTGAGTAAGAAAACAGAGGATAGTGTCCCTGAGGAGATTGATAAGTTACTCACCGAGTATAGTGATATCATTTCTGATAATGTACCTGATGGTTTGCCACTAAAAAGAAGCATTGATCATTGTATGGATCTAATCCCTAGAGCTAGTTTACCGAATAAAGCACCTCATCGGTTGACACCTACCGAGAATCGGGAATTGAACCAACAGATTCAAGAGTTGTTGGAGAAAGGTTTGATGAGAGAAAGTTTGAGTCCTTGTGTAGTACATGTTGTATTGGCACTGAAGAAGAATGGAGAATGGAGAATGTGTGCTGATTCTAAGCAATCAATAAGATAACAATGAAGTATAGGTTTCCTATATCGACAATGGATGATATAATGGACAGTTTGACTAGAGAAAAGTATTTCACAAAGATTGATTTGAAAAGTGGGTATCATTAGATCAAAATTAGAGAGGGTGATGAATGGAAGACTGCTTTCAAGACAAAATAAGGTTTGTATGAGTGGTTGGTTATGCCTTTTGGTTTAACAAATGCACCAAGTACTTTTATGAGGTTGATGAATGAAGTTTTGAAGAAATTCTTGGGTAAATTTATGATTGTATATCGTGATGATATTCTGATATTTAGTAAGACCAGAGAAGAACATTTTTGCATGTTAGACAAGTTTTGTAGAGATTGAAAGAGGAAAAGTTGCTGATAAATTTGAAAAAGTGTTCATTCATGAAAGAGGAGATTGTGTATTTGGGATTTGTTATTTCAACTGATGGTTTGAAGATGGATCCTGAAAAGTTTGAAGCTATTTTGAATTGGCCTACACCTATGAATGCTAGTGAGGTAAGATCATTTCATGGTTTGGAAAGTTTTTACCGAAAGTTGATAAAGAATTTCAGTTCAATTTGTAATGCTATGATTGAAACTATGAGAGGAGACAAAAGAGAATTCAAGTGGACACATGGAGCTGACAAAAGTTTTGAGACTTTGAAGAAAAAGGTTGTTGAATTACCTATTTTGGCATTACCTAATTTCAGTAAGGTATTTCAAGTAGAATGTGATGCAAGTGGAAGTGGAATTGGAGTTGTGTTGAGTCAAGAAGGTAAACCTGTTGCTTTCTTTAGTGAAAAGTTGAATGATGCTAGAAGGAAATATTCTATGTTTGATCAAGAATTCTATGCTATTGTTCAAGAAATGAAGAAATGGAGACATTATTTGACACCAAGTGAATTTGTGTTGTATATTGATCATAAGGCTTTATAGTATTTGGGCAGTTAGAATAAGTTGAATCAAGGACATGTGAAATAGGTTGAGTATTTGCAAAGTTACACATTTGTGATAAAGCATAAGAGTGGGGTCACTAACCGAGTTGCTGATGCATTGAGTAGAAGAAGAGCTTTGATGACCGAGATGAAAATTGAAGTTCTTAGTTTTGATGAGATGAGAGAATCTTATGAGTTTGACCCTAATTTTTCTGAGCCATGGAGAAAGTGCAGAGCACCTATTCAAGATCAACAAGATACTAAATGGGATGAATATTTTATTTAGGAAGATATGTTGTTTAAAGGTATTCAGTTGTGTATAGGGTATGTGCAAGATCATGGTATGCCAAACTAAGCCCTTAAGTGGCAATGGAAATTCAGAAAATCAGGCTTAGGCAAGTTCACATAAAAATTTAAACAAGTTATAAATATTATATCAAAAATATGTAAGAAGAGAATCTGAAGAGAATTAAATTTAGTTTCTAAGATACTAGGCCTTTTTTGAAAAACAATTATTCTATATGTTCAAATTTTCAAATTTCAATGTAGTAGTACAAAAATTTTAGAAAAAAAATAAGTAGGTGTATGTCTGAGCACCTTAAACATAATCAAATGATAAAAAAATTTTACAAAATTCTAGATATAAGTAGTAGAATCATCTCTGGATGTGACACATATTTTTTTGTAATTTTTTTCCTAGTAAATAATTAATTATGATTTTTCTTCTACAACATTTCTAGAATACAAAAAATCTTGTGTCTAACCACATTAACTTAGTATAAATTTTATCAAATTGAAAACTTTTTCTATTTTTCTTCTAGTAGGAAAAGAATAGAATGTGACACATATTTTGGATTTCAAAAATGTTGTATAGTTTGAAAGTTATAGCTATTTTTCAATAAGTCTACCAATGAGGACTAGAAAGCTAACAAGTAGGTGTATGTCTAACCACATTAAACAAAATTAAATGATAATATTTTTTTATAAGATTGTAGATTAAATTAGTAGACTCATCTCCGAATGTGATGTATATTTTTTTATATTTTTCTCCTAAGTAAATAATTAATTATGATTTTTCTACTACAAATTTTTTGGAATATAAAAACTCTCGTGTCTGACCACCTTAACTTAGTCTAAAATTCATCAAATTGAAATAATTGTTTATTATTATTGTATTAGGTGAAGGATAGAATGTGATGTATATTTCAGATTTCAAAAATGTTATATTTTTTGAAAGTTATAGTTGTTTTTTAAAGAGTCTGTCAATCAGGACTTCTTTTTCACATTGCCACTTTTTCAAATACCATGATCCTGCACATACCCTATACCGAAAGGAATAATGAGAACTAATCTAATAAAGGAGAAACATAGTAGTGGTTTGGCTGGACATTTTGGTATTGATAAAACATGGAATTTTCTTAAGGAGAAGTACTATTGGCTGCAGTTGTATAAAGATGTTCAGAAATTTGTGAAAAGTTGTAGAATTTGTCAAGTTGCAAAAGGAGTAAGTCAGAATACTGGATTGTATACATTGATTTTTATTCCTAAGAAACCTTGGATTAACATCAGTATGGATTTTGTTCTTGGCTTACTGAAGACAGTAAGAGGTAATGATTCTATATTTGTTGTTGTGGATAGATTTTCTAAAATGACACATTTTATTCCTTGTAGAAAGACATTAGATGTAGTACATGTAGTAGATATTTTCTTTAAGGAAATTATCAGATTGCATGGATTACCAAGGAGTATTATCTCTAACAAAGATAGCAAATTTGTTGGATACTTTTGGAAAACCCTTTGGAAGAAATTTGGCACTGAGTTGAAATATAGTTCTACATTTCACCCACAAACTGATGGATAGTTTGAAGTTGTGAACAGAAGTTTGGGAAATCTTTTGAGATGTTTAGTTAGAGACACACCAAGTAATTGGGATTCTATATTGGCACAAGCAGAGTTTGCATACAATAATTGAATGAATAGGAGTACTGGAAAGACACCATTTGAGATTATGAATGGAACACAACCGAGAGGAATATCTGATTTGAGAGACATTGCTAATGAGAATAAGAAAAGTGCTGAAGGAGTAAGGTTTGCTGAGTACATGAAAACATTACATGAAGATGTGAAGCTGAAGTTGGAAGACAATAATCAAAAATACAAAGATAGAGCTGATAGATCAAGAAGATATAAAACTTTTGATGTTGGTGATGAAGTGATGGTTCATTTGAAGAAAGGCTGATTTCATGTTGGAACATATGGGAAGCTGAAGATGAAGAAGTTTGGACCTTGCAAGATTCTGAAGAAATTTGACAATGGAAATGCATATGAGATTGAGCTACCTGATGACATGGACCTATCACCTATTTTCAACATTGCTGATTTGTATGAGTACCATGAACCTAATGAAAAATTGATAGTACTGACAGAATATCCTAAGAAGCATAATGATGAAGTTGAACAGATTTTGAAGGAAAGAGTTGGCAAGAGCACAAGAGGAAAACAATATATGGAATATCTAGTAAAATGGAAGAATAGACCGATGGAAGACAGTTCATGGATTTAACAATCTGAGTTGGATGCAGCTCAAACCAGACCTACCAAATGATTCGGAGAATCATTTCAAAATAACCCTAAGTGTCTGATGCAGGAGCATCTCGGGTCTTTGGCAATCTCGTGTCACCAAAAACAATTTGGAGTTTGTCTATGTTTCTTAGTTCCTTCTTTGACCAAGTTCATTGGTAGTTGGTCAATTTCTTTTGGTTACTGAGTATGGTTGGTTATCTCCTAGGTGGTGGGTTGTTTCACTGGTGCTCGACATTTCTTGTCTGTTGCTCAGGTATCTTGCTCACCGATGGGTTTAGTTTTAATTTATGTTGTGGCTGACTTGTGCATTTATAATGGATCATGGATTTAATGTTGGAATCCATCATTGGCAAGTATGTGGTCCTAGATCTGACCATTCCTTCTATTGCTTATGGATCTGAAGGCCAACATAGTTTGGTAGCTTCTTGTATAAATGTAGTTGTTTGGTTGTAGTCTAGGTTTGGATAGGAGTTAGTAGAAGATAGAATTAGAGATTTTGACAGATCCTCACATGTTGAGGCTTATGTAATTCATTGTAATATCATGCCCTAACTAAGAAGGCCTTATAGCCTGGCATGTATGGTTCTATTTGATGAAAATATATGAAAGATCATGTATTCTTTCTCTCACTGTTGTGTTTGTTTTCTTTTGCATGTGTTGTGTAGGCTTAGATCATTAGGGTGCACCATTGTTTGGCCCCTCTTGCTTCCCTACCTTGTGTCACAATAGCATACAGCTGGCTCACTCCTCTAACTATTTTCCCCACTGAAATGGATAGGCTGAGTCTACCAATAAGAACCTTATTTCAATAATGAAGAAGCTTGTTAGTGAAAACATGAAGGACTAGAATAAATGACTCTATGAAACACTATGGGCTGATAGGAAAACTCCTAAAAGAGCCATTGGTATGACTCCTTTCTAATTGGTTTATGGTATAGAAGCTCAACTATCTCTTCCTCTTGAGCTAGTAGCGGCTAAATTAGAAAATGTAATTGAAGATGAAGTTTTTAAGAATGCTTTACAAAAAAGGATCCTTTACTTGACCAATATTGAAGAAGAAAGTGAAACAGTGGTAGATCATATCACCAACCATCAAGCCTGGATAAAGAAGATCTTTGATAGAAAATCCAAACCTAGGAAGTTCATGGAAGGAGATAAAGTCTTGCTCTGGGATAAGAGAAGAGAGCCATGAGGGGCCCATGAAGAATTTGAATATCTATGGAAAGGACCCTTCAAAATCAGCAAAGAAATTGGGCTGAATTCTTTCAGGTTGAGGTATGCAGATGGAACTGATCTTCCCCTATCCTTCAATGGACAGGATTTGAAATTGTTTCAGTTGTAAATTTTGTTGTTTTGTGTACATAGCCTTTTTGTTGTGTGTAGTCTAGTCTTGTTGTTGTGCTTGTATGAAAACAAAGAGCATGGATTCATTTCCAGTCCCTTACAGTCCTATCCCCAGTTGGATCCACCTGTTACCGATCAAAAGTTCAAAATTCCTCAATGTAAAATTTTCAAAAGGAATATACTTTTTGTCGAGTGCATATTGAATATTGAATTTTGAACCTTTCTTTTCAATAGTTCAAGGTTCAAAATTCACTTTGCATCTCCTCAATGTCATGTGTGCATTTTTCCTTCACGCGGTGAAAAGATTTTTAAACCCACGCTTGTGCTTGCGTCAAATTTAATCTTGAACTTTGAACCATTTTTCTAGTAGTTCAAAGTTCAATATAATTTTTGCACTTCCCTTCCAGCATCTTTCAATTTTCCTTTTTCTTCACGTCCTTGGTTTTTGATTTATTGAATTTTGAACTTCTAAGTTTTTAGTTTATAATTCAATTTTCTGCATGCATCTTGCTTTTGTCATGCCTTAGTTGCGAGTTACCAAGTATAAAGCATTCTAGATCTTGAACTTTGAACCCTGCCCCATCAGTTCAAGGTTCAATTTTCAAAATGCAATAATTACTCCAGCTCTCTGAAACTCATGCCAAATCTTTCTTTCATTTCAAGTTGATTTTGAAATGACTTTTCAAGTTAATTCCAGCTTAGTGAAGGAGTACAAGTTATGCGGAGGGGAAATTAATACAATTGGATGCACTCAATAAATGGAGGTGAGCGAAATTAATTCATATCAAATAGTCATTATTGCTGAAAAAGGGGAACTCAATCATGCTTATTTATTTCCTTCTCTCATTTCTATCACATGCAATTTTTGGTGGCATGGTTGGAAGTGAAGCACAGAGAAGGTAATCATAGGAACAAGAGAGAAGCATTGATGAGTGACAAGAAAATTTACCCTCACTATTCTATTTTCAATTTTTGTAAAAAGGAGTTTAAAGTTTCTTCCATTGCATAAGCTAGAAGTTCTCGTTAGTTTTATGTAATGTCTAGTCCTTGCATGTCGACCTCTAAGGTCAAATTTGTAAAAGAAAATAAGTTCTCACCTGTGAGTAGTTGTCTTCACAAGATGTGAGACATAGTTCTTATTGATGAAGACATAGAAGCAATCGTCCATAGGTTAAGAAATGCAGAAAGTGGATTACTAGAAGCCGTTGGCTTTCCTAAAGTGACCCCATGCCCTGGAACTGGTTATGGAGTGTAGAAACTGATATGATAGAGTTAATAGATTTGTTCATGTCCCTTCCCAAGGTATTTTGATCTCCATCAACATGAAAATGATTATGGTTGCACTGATAATCCCTCCAGCAGAAACTTATGGTGATTGGAGTCTAGAAAAATCCCAATAGGAATTTCTGCAGAATAAGAAAGATTACAGTAACAAAATTGCTAGAGATTGGTTATTAAAGCTTGAAAAAGGGGGTTGTAGGTTACCCAAACCTTTAAAGAAATAATATTTAATCAGAGAGGTTAGAGATATTGTTGTTATGCTTTGCAGAATCAAAGGAAAACCTAATGATCTTATTTGGGAAGATTGGATGTATGTTTTTGTTCAAGCCATTCTAAGTGAAGGACCCTGTGTTGATTGGGTAGAATTGATAGTTGAAAGGCTTCATGAAGAGTTATCTTAGTCTGTCGAAGCCTCCTATTTCTATCTATCTTCTTATTTGTTGTATTCTCTCATCATTTATAGAATCTGGGATGGAATGCCACATGAACCTTGTAGGGAGAATATGAAAATCTATGAGTATCATCCCCTACTTCAAAAGAAGAATAATCCCAAGAACCTTAGGAGGGTTTAGGATTTGTTTTTGGCTAGGCTCATTTTCAAGATGAAAGGAAAAATCAATTGTAGAATGTTAGAAGAAGTCATTGAGCTTATCAAAATATACAAGAGTTTCTATTTTCAGTTTCCAACCTTTAGTTATTTGAGAGTAGGAGATTACAGTGGTGAACCCTTGAAACTCCCAAGGTACTACTTAGACAAATTTGTCTTGATAGAAGTCTACTGACAACTGCTTCAGGAAGAAGTGAAGTATAAAATTAAGAGAGGTGTAGGCTCCCTTTTCCCATTGGTCTAGGTCATTATCATTTAAGGATAATGCATTATGCATCATCTATGGAAGTAGAACTAAAAACAATGAATCATCCTCCTTTCCAGAAGAGAGGGTTTATTTTGATAGAAAACAATTTGTGGCAAACCATTTCAAAATTAATGTTACATTCTTGCATCAACCAGAACTAGAGGATTTTTGAGTTGACAGTATTGATGAATTTGATATTGAAAGAAGGTATCATCTAGGTTCTCTTTAAAGAAAATTGTTTTTATCTGCCTATCTTTTAAGATCAAAGGACTAGAAGATGAGGATGATGAGAGTGTGCTGGAGCCAGGATATGTTGATCCTAACAGTAACACGGTGCTAAAGAAAATAGACTAGAATAATAAAGAAAAAGAGGACATTAATTCCCTATCTTGTGATGATTTCAAAAGGAGTGACAAATGGTTGAAGGAAATGAGGAAAAAGAAGAAACAAGTAGACCTTGCACCAGTGATTAGAAAGAGTACAAGGATTTCAAGATGTGCACTTTCACCTATGTGTACTGATAAAGTTGAAAATTTTCTTTCTGTAGGTAAAATTGAGTCTGAAGTAGAGACATACCCAAAGGAATAAAAACCAACAATTGAACCTTCTGTCATAACCACAAGGACTAGGAGTAGAAGGAATCAAAGGGTAGAAAATATACCTTGCATTGTGCTGGATTTGGAGACTAAAGAAGGTGATTTGCAACTACAAAGTGAACTCAGGATGGATAACACTCTAGTTATCCCATCAAGTTATGAAATACAAGGGCCAGGGAGGCCAGGGAGACCTGAAAACATTGAATAGTTCTATGAAAAAAATTTCCATAGGAGATTCTACACCAAAAACTCCTAATTGGATGGATCTGTCAATCAACAAAAAGAGAAGTATAGTACCAGTTTCTACCCCTGTCGGAGATTTGGTCAGTAAGTATTTAGGAAAGAAACCTAAGGAAAAGAAGCCAAAGGTTGAAGCCATGCTAGATGTTGATTAAAAAATGGGTCATTAGATTGTCGAGATCTTCAAGCCCAATTTTGAAAAGACCAGTGAGGAGGTTATAGAGAAGGACTTCAACATAGAAAAGGTGGACTTGGGCATGGCAACCAGAGCTACTGATTTGAAAATCTTGAACTCAGCTAATAAGAAAATTAATCACCAGGTATTAAAAGATGGAGAAGATAAAATAAGGTTGAAGTAGGCTCTCTGCGAAATGGCTAAGTACATCCAGCAACTCCAAGATCCTAATCCTCAGCCTCTATCTATGGTTCTCATTGATCTAGATGTTTAATATCTAGAAAACCATAAGTTTTTAGATCAAGTTCAGAAGGATAGATCCATGTTGAAGAATTTATTTTGCAGGATCGACAAGGTCACCAAAGAAATCATTGGTTTTACTAATTGTACACTAGGGAAAGTGCCTTCATAGAATTAAGGTTAGTCAATAAATGAGAATAGTAACTAAATACAACCACAAAGCAATAGAGAAACTATTTAGCAAAATAATGACTAATTGAGCATCCTATGGCTCTCTAACTAAGAATGTTAATGAATAGCTCTCAACAAGCTTCCATTAATGACAGTCCTAGAATGAGAATGATAAAGATAACAAGCTATTGCTAACAATTAGATCAAAGTAAATGCTAAAATGCTTCTCAAATTCCTTTCTAAGCTCAAATTGCAAGAGGTTCAATGCAATTCTCAGGTGTGTAAATGATCATTATGAAGGAATTAGGCCTTCCTTTTATAGATTTTCCAATGGTAGGGGGTGTAGTTGAAAATGATCATGGTTAAACCTTGGTTGAGTCCTTGGTTCCACCCTTTTAAGACAGAAAATTTTGTGTCATCAAAGCTTGGGACAAGTAGACAAGGTCAATTTTCAAGATTCCTTTTCACTTTGACTGGATGAGATTGAATTTAGCTCGATCCATGTGAATGCCTTTCCTTTACTCTCATTGGTTAATTGATTTTCCTCTCTTTGTGGTTGTTGAGAGTAATTGAGATTTATTAATTGATTTTAAATGAATTTGTTTAGCCATGTACCCCTTGAATGGGTTGAATTTTATTTAATCCAAGACTATACAATTAATTGAATTAATTGTATTTTGATTTGATTTCACTTCATTAAAGTGCTCTCAATTTTGATTTTGATTGAATTAAGATTTGATTTTCATTTTGATTGGCTAAATATGCATTGTGATTCATTTGATTCAATTATGTCCTTGATTTGCCTTGATTTTCTTTGATTTGATCTTTGTCCATTTTCAGGTGATTACACTAATGATTTTAAGGACTTGATCAATAAGGTCAAACAGATGATGAAAATATTTGAGATAGATGTAGAGACTTGGAAAAAGGATAAAGATCAACTAGAAATGGAAATACTAAACATGGAGGAAGTGTATGAATATGGCATTAAAAATTTCCTGACAAAAAAGGCAATACCCGAGCTTGACAAAAATTTTCTATTTGTGGCTAAAGTTAATCTGGAATGGGAATGCTCGATTTATGAGCAAGCAACTGAAGAATCCAATCAAACTCTAGAGACGTTGAAGAGTGTTAAAGATTTTATGAACACTCATAAAGAGTGCCTAGGAAAGCTAATTGAACCTAATGGTCAAGCCGAGATTGACATGGTCAAGATACTAGCCTATTTTGAAGAAAAGATGAAAAACATGATAGCTGCCAGGAGCATAGAAATTAATGATTTTCTAGTTTTCACCCGAGTAGATTCTTTAGTAGTTTATGACTGTGAGAATATAAAGAATTAGAGGGAAAAGCTTCAGTAGGAGGAAAATTTCAAATATATTTGGGTCCAATGGTTCAAAGAAGTTACTACACTGAACCAAGAGCTACTAGTGAGTTTCTCGATAGCATTTGAGGAATGGAATATAGTGCGAGGAGCCACTTAGACCACTAAGGAAGATCGAGCCAAAAATGCCCAGTCTTTCTATTTTTGAAAGTCTTTCCTAAATTTCCTGCTAAGTTCATGGTAATTAGTTTTAAAAATTGAAAATAGCCATGGGTGGCTATATGAATGTTTGGAGATGACCAAATTAGGGTCGGTTCTCAGTTTCAGAAAACTTGATATTATTTTTGGTTTAAATTGGATATTTGATACTTTTAATTGTTGAAACACTGGTATGCATATATACAATTATTTGGTTTTATAAGTAGATACTATTTTTCTTCATTAATCAGTTGGTTAATGGATGCATAATTATAGTTTCATTGGGAATTTAAATGGTTGTGAAGCTAGAATCTATATGTGTACTTAGATGTTTATTCAACTTTTATCTATGATTCATGTGTTTTTAATCAACCTTTCTATAGAAATCTATCTTTAAAAAGTCTATGTCAGTTGGCTTGGAATAATTCTTGTATGTTCTAAGTTCAAAGAATTTTTTTGTTAGCTAGCAATAGAATGTAATCAAAGCCTTTTTATGCTTTCTAGTAAAAAGCATCTCTTGAATTTAAATCTTTAATAATAAAATTTATTGGAAGTAGATCTTTGTAGAAGGCCACTGCTCCTTTGAAGCAGAGAGTTAGTTGTAAGATACTAGCTCAATTGTTAGTGGAGTTTTCCTTTATGTATTTGGGCCTTAGGAGTTGATTGTTAATTCTTTATTGTAAAGGAAAAATCTATTCACTAACACATACACACACACACACACACACACATATATATATATACATATATATATGTATACATACATACATACATACATACATATATACATACATACATACATACATACATACATACATACATACATATATATCTATATATATATATATATATATATATATATATATATGCTATAACCACCTCGGTAGTTACTGCCTCTACCTCTAGATGAACTTTCACCTTTCCACTCGATCTTGCCTTTATCCAAATTTGTCTTTTCTGGTTCAGATCTACCATTTTCACCATTAGATCTACCTCTTCCTCTAGGGAATCTACCACCTCAACCTCTTTGTCTTTGTTCATGTCTCTTGTTCAATTTATCCTCAGCTTTCAAAGCAAATTGATAAGCCTCTTTAATGTTCTCCAACTTGACCATACTAATTTCTTCTTGGATGGAAACTCTTAGACCATTTAGGTATCTACCGATTCTTTACACATCATCTTCATCATGTCCAAATCTGATATCTATTCTATAGAATTATTTAGTATACTCCTTCACTGAGCTATCTTTCTACCTCAAACTTTGCATTTGTTGAACTAGGTTAATCTGATAATCACAAGGTAAGAACTTTCCTTTCAATTTGCTCACCAATTTATTCCATACCTTGATTTTTTCCTTTCCTTTCCTCTTCCTATCAAGCTAAAAATGTTCCCACCATAAGGATGCATGGCTTTTCAACTTTGTGCTTGCAATCTTCACCTTCTTATCCTCAAGAATGTTTTCATATTCAAAATGCTTTTCCATCTCGGTGATCTAGTTCACCAATTCATTAGAATCTATCTTTCCACCATACTCAAGAGGATTGAAATGTGGTGTTGACTTCATACTTGTCAAAGCCTTTAAAAATATTTCTTCACCTTGATCCATAATAGGTGCAAGTTCTGCATTTTCCTGTTCTTCCTCAACTTCATCATCACTAACATCTTCAAGATGTCTACCTCTTCTCTGGCTTGTTTCAACAGCTTCTAACCTAGCAGCAATCTTCCTTAGCATATCTTCCAATCCTAGATCTGCATCTTGCCTCCCACAAACCATCTTGACAACCCTCTACAATTGCAGGTTAGATCACAATCTGCTACCCCACAATAATCAACTAGGGCTTCAAGAGGAACCTACAAACCTAGATCCGCAGACCTAGATCAAGATCTAACCTCACTCTAATACCACCTGACGCAAGGTAGGGAAGCAAGAGGGGCTAAACAATGGTGCACCCTAATGATCCAAGCCTACTCAACACATGTGGAAGAAAACAAACACAACAGTGAGAGAGAGAATGCAAGATCTTTCATATATTTTCATCAAATAGAACCATACATGTCAGGCTATAAGGCCTTCCCAGTTAGGGCTTGATATTACAATGAATTACAAAAGCCTCAACATGTGAGGATCTGTCAAAATCTCTAACTCTATCTTCTACCAACTCCTATCCAAAAATGGCTTCCTAGACTACAACCAAACAACTACATTTATACAAGAAGCTACCAAACTGAGTCAACCTTTAGATCCACAATCAATGGAAGGAATAGTTAGATCTAGGACTGCATGCTTCCAAATGATGGATTCCAACATTAAATCTATGATCCAATATAAATGCACAAGTCGGCCACAATAGAAATTAAAACTAAACCCATCAGTGAGCAAGATAACCGAGCAGCAGACAAGCAACATCGAGCACTAATGAAACAACCAACCACCCAGGAGATAACTGACCATACTCGGTAACCAAAGGAAACTAACCAACTACTGACCAACTTAGTCAAAGTAGGAACCAAGCAACATAAACAAGCTCCAAATTGTTTTTGGTGACATAGGATTGCCAAGGACCCGAGATGCTCCTGCATCACATTGTCATAACAAAATATCTATAGCTCACTTGAAGAAAAATTTTGGGTGTTATCGACTACAATCTTCTTTGGGACACCAAACCTAACCAAAATATTTTTTTTGAGAAAATTACACACAACTTCAGTAGTCATTTTCCTGACAGGAATGGATTCTACCCACTTTGTGAAGTAATCAGTAGTTGTGAGGATGTGTGTATGCCCAGCACTAGATGGAGGATTTACAAGACCTATGAAGTCTAGTTCCCATTGTTGGAAAGGTTCCTTGATGATGACATGCCTTAAGGGAAGAGTGGCTAAATGAGGTTTCCCATAAAATAATTTACACCTCACAAGATCCCACCCATTTGTAAGCATCCTGAAACATCCCAGGCCAATAATAGCTATTTCTCAGTATTTTGAAAATCTTGACAGTGGATGAGAAATGTCCTCCATGGGATTCACCATGAAAAGTCTAAAAAATTCTCTTATGGTGATCTTCATCAACACACCGAAGGAACATTCCATCTAACCCCTTCTTATACAATATATCATCAACTATGACATACTTAGCTGACTTAAGCCTCAAGGTCCTTTTCTCTTTTCTTGTCAAGTGCTCTAGGCATTCTCCATAAGTTAAATAGTAAGCAATGTTAGAGAACCAAAGATCTTTTAACCTGACCAATAACGTTAAGGGATTCTTCTCTTCTACCAATTCTTCATTTTCAAAAATCAATTTACATAAACCTTGTCCTCTTACTAATTGTTATACACTAAGTTTGTGCCTTTGTCTCAAGCTCTCATAGTCTTGATAACCTAGTATAACATGGGAATCATCTCCAAGTTGTGGGACCTATGCTAACTAAGATGAGACCTCCAGGTTCTAAGCTGGTTCCTCTTGGATAATCACCTTAATTTGCTTCTATACATTAAAGTAAAAAATTTTAAGGGAAAGGGATAGAAGGAATGCTTGGAAAGGGAAGAGACTGAAAGCAAACTACCTACTAGGTGATACACCAAAATTAGGGTTTGGATCTCAGTATAGAGGAATGGAATCAATGAAAGGCTCAGGTCTAGTAGGTCACAACTTACTAAATAGGCTTGCATAAGTATTTCATAGAAGGGTTTGAACATAAGACACAATTTATGACCTACAAGAAGACATTCACTTCTGCAACTCGGTGTAGGATTGAGACAAGACTGTTAGGGGGTTGAAGTATACCCACAAAAGCATCTAAATCAGATCAAACACAATAACACACAAAATCAAAGAAAGCAAGAGGGATCACGAACCCTAAGACATCACTGAAAGCATCATATACATTAATCCAATAAGAGACAATACAAACAAGGAAGCATAGGGACATGAAGGATTGTCACAAAATACCTCTGTAATACTTATATTATCAATGGGAATCTTACAATTGTATAAGCCAAAGGGTAGAGATGATACCACGGGTGACCCTTAAGAAAGTATGAATTTCTTCTACAATTATGAACCTCTCCTTTTACAGAAAAGTCAATTCTTGAGCTCAAAAGCTCCAAAAATACAATATATACATATTCAACTGCATGCAGGCAGGAGTCATAAAACCTAACTAGGGTTACAAAATTTTTTCAATATAATAATCAAAACCCTAGCCGATCTAATTTGATCATAAATATATCTTTGCAAAATTGTAGCCAATCAGATATTTGTGCCCATCTCTGTACTATGTTGCCAGCAGACAAGCAACCTGGATCTATCTACCTTTCTACACAAAAGTCTCACCATGAATGTTTAACTGGTACTTCTCAGGGACAAGAAGTCAACCCATGATGGCTGCCCAGGCTTCATCATCATCTTCTCTTAACTACGAATGTCTTGCAGACATCAATTTTCTAGCTACCTCCCCGCTTCCCAGCCTGCAGATCAAATACCGGCAAAACCCTCTGCAAACATATTCAAATTTGAATATCAATAGCTAGCCGGTCATTTTAAAACATAACCATTGATGTCCAACATTTCCCGATAGATGAGCAGCTTAGATCATCCTTGGAACGGTCATGAAACCCTTCAGAAAAGTTAAAAATCTACACCAGAAAGCCTCCACCAATGAGCATCAAGCACGTCGGCATATCGGCATGTTTGGACCCACCTGGATCCTTCTTCCTTTTAAGTCATTTAGTGACTATGTGATTAAAGACTTCTCTTATTCATGAAATCCTTACTACCTTTACCAATTTATTTGGAGATTCAGCGAATAAAGCATTTGCTGAATCGCTTAGTCATTTGGAGCACCGCTAAATCATTCCACAAATGAGCGAGTATGTGAAACTTTATCAGGACGGCCAAATATTCTATTTGACCTGGGCCCAGACCCGCCACTTGGAAATATTTTATTCACTGCGGCCACTTCGTCAGCAACACCTCGACAAGTCTCTCTGACATAGACCCACTCAAACAAGATTCTGATCTAATGGCTAGCGCAAGATCTCGTAGCTACAAAATATTCTTTCCACTTTTATGCCAGCCATAGATCCTTTCTAAGCTGGGACCCTACTGACACATCAGTCCACCTAGAAATCCTCATCATCATTTAGTGGCCAATCAAAAGTATGCATGTCAGCAATACGCAACACTGGGACCACCTGACATATCTCTTTATTCCAACCAATAAGAACTGGACAACTCACCCTGACCTGGCACCGAACCCTATTGACAAGTTTGAACACTTGGAAAATCTGATGACTAGCTCAAGATCTCATGCTCTGACAAAAACCTTTGTGAAGATACGCTAGCCGTCTGATGCAGAATCTTACCACTGCCTATAGAACTAACCCCACTTTGACCTGGTGATTCAGTGACTAAAGCTTTCTTCTATTCACGAGATACTTTGATGAACTCTGGTTAAGTCAAGCGAATACGCGAACAAAGGGATTCGCAAGTTTGCTAAATCAAATGCTGACCTAGGGTTTCATTAAGTGAATTCCTGACTGAGGGCAATTCACAAAGTCACTGAATAACTTAGGGCACCACCGTTTTATTTCACGACCAGGAGAATAAAGGACTCGCCAGTTCACTGAAAGAAAAGATGACTGTCAGAAAGAATAAGAGAACTGGTGAACAAGAGGAAACTTAAAACACACATGGGAATTGGAACTTTAAGTTGTCAAAAAAGTAACGACCAAATAGAATAAGGCTTAGGGTTTGCAGGGTTTTTTTGAACGCCAACGACTACTTTTTCAAATATTTGAACTTGTAGACTAGGAACTTAAACAATTTGCAGAGACCAAGAAACATAACATGAGGCCATGAAATTTTTAGGCGTACTTGGAAAGGTGAAAACAAAGACCTGGGGATAGATATTAGCCAAATTTGCATGCACAAGAAAATTAGGGTAACATTTTTTGTGATTTATGCTGGATGTTAGCCTGCTAGACATGGAAAACTAGTGGCCTTGACATATACATTGGGCATGGGGTCATCAAAAATCAAAATTTCTCACAAGGAGATAGGACTGGAACCAGAGAGGCAAACTTGTGCACTGGCACTTCTTGGAAAGTGGGAAACTAACCTAGAAAATAGGGAAAGAAAGTAGGGGAAAGCATATTTACAAAATTTACAGAGAGGGATTAACCTCAAAGCAGGGCTTTAAGTGGAATCCATTGACTAAGATTGGAAAGGAAACTCCTTCAAGAGTTGATAGCTAGAAAGCATTGGATCCCTTGCATTCTGTTATAACAAATGGTCCACCCCAAAATGAATCAAATTTGGTATGCCTACCAGGTCTGGACCTAAACTCATCTCACTTGAGGACTACATCCCCAACCTTGAAATTTCTGATCCTAACTCTTTTGTCAAAACTCCTCTTTATTTGAATCTGATGAAACTCCATATCCTACATTGACTTATCTCTGATTTCCTCTAGCTCCATCAACTAAGCATATCTGATCTGCAAGGGATCCTCCTCTTCAAATAGGGCATACTGAGTGGCTAAGTCCAGGGCTAGTAATTCAGTTGAAATGGACAACTTAGCCTCTCTGCCATACACTAGCATGTAAGGAGAATTACCAATGATCTTCTTTGGGATAATTCTATCCAACCACACTGCAGACTTGAGCTTAGTATGTCAATCCCTCTGATTGTCTTGCAGAGTCTTCTTGATTATATTAATCAAGTTCTTATTTGTTGATTCAGCTAAGCCATTGCCTTGGGGGTAATAATTGGAACTGGTATTCAGATAGATACCATTCTTGATTTCCCACTCTAAGACTTTGAGGCCTGTGAATGCCAATGCATTATCTAAAATTATGGAATCTGGAATGCCAAATTTATGGATTATATCATCATAAAAACTCAACACAACATTCTCATTGGCTTCTTTTAAAGAAATTGCTTTTGTCCATCTGGTGAAGTAATCAGTTACAGTGATTATCCATTTATGGCCTACACTAGATGGAGGATTGATCATTCCTATGAAATCTATACCCCATTTCATGAAGGGTTTCTCTATTCTAACTAGCTATAGGGGTAAGGCTGCAAGCCTTTCTTTTCCTGCAAATAGGGCACACTTGATGCATTTCCTCACATACTCATGACTATCCTTAAAGATAGATGGCCAGTAGTACTTGGGCCTCATGATTTTAAAGGTAGTAGTCCTAGGAGAAAAGTGACCACCAGCAGGTCCATCATGAAACTTAAATAGGACATCAACCACCTTTTCTAAATCTATGCATCTTAAAAGGACACCACTGTGATCCTTTCTAAAAAGAACTTCATCTATCAGCACAAAAGGAATAGATTGTAACTCATAATACCTCCTTTTTGCTGAATCCAAACTTTTAGGACATTGTCCTATCTTCAAATAATTGATCATATTAGGCAACCATCTTGTTGCCTCAGCTTGTTCTTCTATAGAATGCACCACCAGAGATGCATCTATTGTTTCTGATTTCTTTGAACCTTCATCCTTTTCCAAATGTTCACAAAGACCTCTTCCTCTAACTAGCTTGGTAGTTTGAATATCTATGTCATATTCCATCACCTTGGTGATCCAACTAGCTCTTTTCTCATTAAGGTCCTTGGAAAGAAAAAAATCCTTGACACTTGGATGAGTAACCTTTAAATGTACTTTGCTGTGGGTCAACAATATCTAAACTTTTTAAATCTCTTCACCACAAAAAGTACATGTTTTTCTACAAAAGATTATCTCTGTTCATACCCTTCTAAACCTTTGCTAAAGAAAGTAATGGGCTGCTCCAATCCATCTGAATTTTCTTGGGTCAACATTGCAGATATACCATCATGACCTCCATAAGCATAAAGCATAAAATCCTTACTAAAATTTGGATTTAGGAGAGTAGGGGCTTCTGTTAAGGCCTCTTTGATAGCTTGGAAATTAACTCTCCCTTCTTTGGTCCAACTAAAAGCTGAACTCTTCTTTAACAGCGCTGTCAAAGGCTTTAGTAAATCTGCAATGCTAGGCAAGAACCTCCTAACAAAATTAATCTTTCCTATGAAAGATTGGAGACTTTTCTTGTGATGTGGTAGGGATATCTCTAGGATAGCTACAATTCTCTCAAGATCTACTGTAATCCCTTCTTTGGATACTACATATCCCAACAATTTTCCTTCATGAACTACAAACACACATTTCTTGGGATTAAGAGATATCCCAAATTGTCTGCACCTTTCAAAAATCTGCCTCAAATGTTTGATGTGATCTGCTGCATGTTTGGAATATATAGTTATGTCATCTAGGTAGACCAAAACAAACTTTTACATTAGGCTCTTAAAGGCCATATCCATTGCCTTTTGAAATGTAGCACCTGCATTTGATAGACCAAAAGGCATCTTTTGATCATCCATGGTTCCCCACTTGGTTGTAAATGCAGTCTTATATTGATCCTCTTCATTCACTAAGATCTGATTGTATCCTAAATAGCCATCCAACAATGAAAATCTCTCAGATCCAGAGACACATTGTAAGATTTGTTCCATGGAGGGTAGTGGATGGTGGTCTTTTAGAGAGGCCCTGTTAAGATCCCTGAAGTCAACACATAACCTCAACACCCCATTCCTTTTCCTGATAGGAACAAGGTTGGAAACCCAACTAGTATGCTTGATGAGGTAGATGATACCACTTTCTATTAGTTTGAGTAGTTCTTTATGTATAAGTGGCTCAAGCTTGGGATTAACAGGCCTTTGCTTTTGCCTCACTGGTTTGGCATTAGGTTCTAATTCAATAGTGTGATGAGCAAGGGATGGATCAAAACCTTTGAGTTCTTCATATTGCCATACAAATATATCACTGAATTCTTTGAATAACTGAGTGTAAGCTTGCTTTTCCAATTCAGTGTTTACTTTTCCAAATTGTAGGCTCCTTTCTGGTTCCAACTCTAATTCAACACAATGTTCTTGTTGGATTACCAGGCTAGCTTTTTTTTTCTTGACTTCATCATCCTTGTTGAAGACAACCTCTAATGTAACAAGACCTCTAGGAATCTTATGAGACTTAAGTTGTATCACCTGATCACCATATTTTTCTGATAGCCTATCTTGATTATGCTCTGAAAAAACATCCTCTTCAAACAAGAATTGTAGAATTTGTTCATCATTGTCAAACACTTTCCAATTGACATCATTATCAGGAATAGATGGTCTGACAATCACTTTGATATGTTTTTGATCTACTTCTTTTGAAATGCTATTTGGAATATCATACTGAGATCCAACAATAGCTAACCTATCTGCATTTTAATTTAGCTTCCTAGGGATAGCAACAATATTGAAAGTACAAAAACCTTCAATTATATCCCAAACTCTATGTTTGTAGGCTTTCAAAGTGTCATTTTTGGTTGCACTTATCCCTCTTACTTGGCTAACAACTAACTCACTATCACCATAAACTTTTAAGGCCTTAAGCTCTCTTTTTCTAGCCCACTCTAGTCCATTGACTAGACTCTCATACTCTACAGTATTGCTAGTGCAGGAGAAACTGAATCTAAAGGTAGTATAATACCTTTCTCCCTTTGGGGACACTAGCATAGCACCACCACCAGAACAATGTCTACTTCTAGCCCCATCAAAAAATAGTTCCCAAACCTGATTGCTCTGATTTTCTGAATTAGTGTCCTCTTTAAGAAGGCTTGGCTCTATGACCCCACTTTCTTGTATTAAATAAATTCCCAAACCAAAATCCCAAACAAGATTTTCTTGGGCTTCTGAAGCTCTTTCATCCAGAAAAATATCAGGGATACTTTCTATTTTTGTGTGTGCTTCACTAATGGTTTGGAAGTCACTATTATCAAATATAGGGCAATTTACATTGATGGTATTGGATACATATGGCTCTATATGGTGTGCTACTAATGGTTTTGACTTAATGGTGACCTTAGTCCCATACCTTGTATGAAATAGCATGTGAGACTAGTCAGAAGATAGGTAGCCTCCTATTTTGGCTGTGAACTCCCTTGAAAGACATATAGAAAATAATGCAGGGAGATCTATGATATATATATCAAGGAGGATGGAGAAATTAGGACTAGCATGCAGGATCAGACTGGTATCCTTAGCCACACCTATAGTATTGACTGAGGATCCATTAATTTGGGTAACCTTCTTTTGGAAGGGCTCATATTTTAGTCCTAACTGGTCAGCTACTTTCTTGGGCATCACAGTGCTAGTAGCTCCACTATCTACCATACAATTATGCACTAAAGATTTTCCAATGATTAAAGATACATAAAAGTGGGGTGGCTTTGAGTTCCTACCTTGTGTGGAATTGGTCCTGGAGTTGCTACTTGGAGCCTCCTTTTCTTGATCAGTGTTAGCCAACACTGGCCTTGCAACTTCTTTTGCAGGTTGAGGAGTTGTCACTTCTGTCATGGCCTTTCTCAAAATTTTAGGCTATCCTGGAAGAGCCAAAGAGTCCCACATGGACATGGTGACATTCACCTTCTTCATGTTGTCTACAATATTATAAGGTGTCACAGTGTGTAATCTTTGTTGTGCTTTCACCATGATGGGCTCTACTTCCTTTGAATGTTGGCCTTCTTTGTTTGTAATGACAGGACCCTCCTTAGGTGTGATGGGATCAGCTTGTCGCAGTGGCTCTGTGGATGTAGTGGCTTTGGCATTGGAATCTTCTCTCTCCATGTCTTGAGCTCTTCTCTTTTCTCTTGTATAGGCAACAAAAGCAACTTCATCATTGACTCCATTAAAGTCTGGTTGTTCCCAATTAAAAAGAGTAGTCTCATTCTCTTGTGGTTCTTGTTGAGGAACTGACCCACTGGATGAAGCCTTTGATTGAGCTTGGGAGGCATTTTGAACCATTGGAGCTTGGTTCATCCATCCATTTGAACATGTGGCCTGATTGTGAGGCTAGTTACAAGGAAAACACCATTCATTCTCCATAGCCACATTTTTTTGGCTAGGAACCATATCCATCACTAGATTTGCAGAATTGAGAGGTGCAGGGTTATATGGTTGGAATGGTCTTTAGTTGAAACTTTTTCTTTGTCCTTGATAACCTCCTTGGTATGGTGGCCTATTTTGTTGATAAGGTTGTCCTTGATTTTGATATTGTTGATTAGGACCTTGGCCTTGTGACTAAAATGGTGGTCTAGTTCCTTGACCTTGTTTCTTCAAATTTGTGACCTCTTTAGTTAAGGTCTGCAGCAAATTTGTCATTTCTTGCTAACTGCTTTGTTGGTTATTTTTCATCTCTTGGAACTCTTGAGAGAAACTAGCTGTTAGCTCTTGACCACTAGTACTAGCTTGAGGTGCTAATATGGTGGGAATAGGGGTAAATGGGGGTACTTGTGCAGGTGCAATGGGTTGAAGGCTAGGAAAAATGGGCATTGGATGTCTTCTGGCAATCATGCCTACTTGGAACAAATAATTTTCAGCCCTGACAGCTATGTCAAAAGCTTGGGGAAGAGAAGTACCACCCATGGACTGGATCATGATAGAAATTTGACCATTCAAACTTTGTAAGTAATAAAGGAAAGCATGGTCAGCTGATGGTCTTATTGATACTAGAATTCTATTCCATGTTTTAAGGAATCTACTATTGTAATCTTTCATCTGCTCTTGAGGGTCCCTCTTAATAGTTGTTAACTTCTCAACTAGAGACAAGTTATCTTATTTATCCTCAAAATGCTTACTCAATGCATCCCCTAATTCATCCCATGAAGTAATAGAACCAACAGTTGGAGTTCTAAACCATTCAAGAGCCTTACCTTTTAGAGAGGCTACTAATAACTTTGTGGCCACATCTTCTTGAGTAATGTTCTATATGCTACAGATGGTGGTCACATCTCTTATGTGCTCAAAAGAAGTTGTCTACCCTTCACCTGTGAAATCAGGTATACTCTTTAGTGCCACCAAGGGCACATCATGATGTTGAGCAAAGGCCAATGGACTTCCTTGGTTGAAAGGTGCAAAGGCAAATGGCCTAGCCATTGTAGGAGCTGGAATCTGAAGATTAACAACTAAATGTGTTGTATTTGTTGTTGGATTTAAATCCTCTTCTAGATCTCTAGTTAGTGATCTACCCCTTCTTCTGGAATGAAAGGGAAAAGATCTCCTTTTTGAAGTATCAGGAGGTGTTGACTAAACTCTCCTTTTAGGGGATATTATTTGATTTGACCTGCCTTTATGACTTCTTCTTGAAGGCAACTCTAAAAATTTAGTGGGCTTTGAGCTTCTGGTCTCAATCTTTCTCATAAACCTTGAACAAGGTTAGCCCTAATCTTTGAAATCAGTGGAGTCACTAGATATACCTGATGGAATGACTTTTAAAAGCTTGTTTTATGCAATTTGCATATCAGAGATAACATAACTTGAATTTGAATAAACTTCTTGTCCCACCGGGCATGCCATAATTGTTATACATTGGCACCAGGGTGGGGTATCCTTGAGATTAGGCCTATACTGATAGTCCTTGTGTACTGAACTTCTTCAATCCTTTTGTAGATGAACCAATAGGAACACCTTTGGACATTAATCTGATCTTTTTACTATCCCACCGGGCATGCTGGAATTGTTATACATTGGCACTAAGGTGGGTTATCCTTGAGCGTAGGCCTATACTGATAGTCCTTGTGTACTAAACTTCTTTGATCCTTTTGTAGATGAACCAATAGGAACACCTTTTAACATTAATCTGATCTTTTTATTGTCCCACCAGGCATGCCAAAATTGTTATACACTAAGTTTGCACCTTTGTCTCAAGCTCTTGTAGTCTTGATAACCTAGTATAACATGGGAATCATCTCCAGGTTGTGGGACCTATGCTAACTAAGATGAGACCTCTAGATTATATTTTGGTTCCTCTTGGATAATCACCTTAATTTTCTTCTAGACATGAAAGTAAAAACTTTTAAGGGAAAGGGATAGAAGGATTCTTGGAAAGGGAAAAGACTGAAAGCAAACTACCTACTAGGTGATACACTAAAATTAGGATTTGGATCTTAGTATAGAGGAATGGAATCAATGAAAGGCTCAGGTCTAGTAGGTCACAACTTACTAAATAAGCTTGCATAAGTATTTCATAGAAGGGTCTAAACATAAGACATAATTTATGACTTGCAAGCAGACATTAACTTCTACAACTTGGTGTAGCATTGAGACAAGACTATTAGGGGGTTGAAGTATACCCACAAAAGCATCTAAATCAGATCAAACACAACAACACACAAAATCAGAGAAAGCAAGAGGGATCAGGAACCTTAAGACATCACTGAAAGTATCATATACATTAATCCAATAAGAGACAATACAAACAAGGAAGCATAGGGACATGAAGGATTGTCACAAAATACCTCTACAATACTTGTATTATCAATGGGAATCTTCAATTTTATAAGCCAGAGGTTAGAGATGATACCACAGGTGACCCTTAAGAAAGTATGAATTTCTTCTACAATTGTGAACCTCTCCTTTTACTAAAAAGTCAATTCTTGAGCTCAAAAGCTACAAAAATACAATATATACATACTCAACTGCACGCATGCAGGAGTCATAAAACCTAACTAGGGTTACAAAATTTTTGCAATATAATAATCAAAACCCTAGCCAATCTAATCTGATCATAAATATATCTCTGCAAAATCACAGTCGATCAGATATTTGTGCCCATCTCTGTACTATGTTTCCTGCAGACAAGCAACCTGGATCTATCCACCTTTCTGCACAAAAGTCTCACCATGAATGTTTAACTGGTACTTCTTAGGGACAAGAACTTGACCTGTGATAGCCACCTAGGCTTCATCATCATCTTCTCTTAATTGCAAATGTCCTGCAGACATCAATTTTTTAGCTACCTCACTGCTTCGCAGCCTACAGATCAAATATCGGCAAAACCCTCTACAAACATATTCAACTTTGAATATCAATGGCTAGTCAATCATTTTAAAACATAACCGTCGATGTCCAACATTTCCCAACAGACGAGTGGCTTAGATCATCCTTGGAACAGTCATGAAACCCTTTAGAAAAGTCAAAAATCTACACCAGAAAGCCTCCACCAATGAGCATCGAGCACGTCGGCATATCAGCATGTTTGGACCCACCTGGACCCTTCTTCCTTTTAAGTCATTCAGTGACTATGCGACTGAAGACTTCTCTTATTCACGAAATCCTTACTACCTTTACCAATTTATTTGGAGATTCAGCGAACAAAGCATTTGTTGAATCGCTTAGTCATTTGGAGCACCGCTAAATCATTCTATGAATGGCCGAGTATGTGAAACTTTATCAAGACCACCAAATATTCTATCTAACCTGGGCCCGGACCCGCCACTTGGCAATCTTTTATTCACTCCAGCCACTTCGTCAACAACACCTTGTCAAGTCTCTCTGACACAGACCCACTCAAACAAGATTCTGATCTAACAGCTGGTGCAAGATCTCATAGCTATAGAATATTCTTTCCACTTTTATGCCAGCTATAGATCCTTTCTAAGCCAGGACCCTACTGACACATCAGTCCACCTGGAAATCCTCATCATTCAGCGGCCAATCAAAAGTATGCATGTCAGCAATACACAGCACTAGGACCACCTAACATATCTCTTTATTTTGACCAATAAGAACTTAGAAACTCACCCTAACCTAGCACCGGACCCTACTAACAAGTTTGAACACTTGGCAAATCTGACAGCTAGCACAAGATCTCATGCTCTAACAAAAACCTTTGCGAAGATACGCTAGCCATCTGATGTAGAATCTTACCACTGCCTGCAGAACTAACCCCACTTTCACCTATGATTCAGTGACTAAAGCTTTCTTCTATTCATGAGATACTTTGATGAGCTGTGGTTAAGTCAAGTGAATATACGAACAAAGGGGTTCGCTAGTTTGTTGAATCAAATGTTGACCTGGGATTTCATTAAGCAAATGCCCAAATAAGGGCAATTCACGGAGTCGCTGAATAACTTAGGGCACCACCGCTTTATTTCACAACCAGGAGAATAAAGGACTCACCAGTTTGCCAAAAGAAAAGATGACCGTCAGATAGATTAAGAGAACTAGCGAACAAGAGGAAACTTAAAACGCACATGGGAATTGGAACTTTAAGTTGCAGAAAAAGTAATGACCGAATATAATAAGGCTTAGGGTTTGCAGGGTTTTTTTGAACGTCAACGGCTACTTTTTCAAATATTTGAACTTGCAGACCAGGAACTTAAACAATTTGCAGAGGCCAGGAAACATAACATGAGGCCATGAAATTTTTAGGGGTACTTGGAAAGGTGAAAATAGAGACCTGGGGATAGATATTAGCCAAATTTGCATGCACAGGAAAATTAGGGTAACACTAATTCGGTGGACTTAATCTTGAGATCAAATTATTGCACCTTGGATACCCATGTTGATCAATTGTTAATCGCCATCTCTTGTTGTGTGAGTATAATTTTGACAGCTGCATTGGGCACATACACAGTGGATTGAGAATGTGGTATGTAAAAATAGAACTACTTCACCACTTTAACTACTAAAAAAGCCTTCTTTTCCAATAAAGAATATTTTAATTCATGCTTCTTTAAAGGAACACTCATGTAATAAATTGGGGATTCCTCTTCTTGATCATTTTTTTGCAATAAAAATCCTAACTTGGTGTGCTCACTAGCATAAAAATAGATTATAAAATCCTTCCTGAAGTTAGGGTGCATCAACAATGGTGCCTGGGTGATAGCATTTTTTACTTCTTCAAAAGACTTCACTGCCTCTTCATTCCATTTGAACATTTCCTTCTCACTTAGAAGACTTACCATAGGTCTGGTTGTTTCTGAGAAGTCAGGAACAAACCTCCTAAGGAAATTGATTTTTCCAAAGAAGGAATGAATTCCTTTATGACTTGATGGAAAACATGGTTGTTGAATTGCCCAGACTCTTTTTGGATCAATTTTTATCCCATCCCTTGATACTAGATGACCAAGAAGTTTTCCCTCCATGACATAGAAAATAGATTTCTTCAGGTTAAGTGAAATGTCATGATCTCTACATCTCTGCAAGACCATCTTTAAATCATACAAGTGCTTCTTCCTTATTTTTGAGAACATCATCATATCATCTAGATATATTACAATTACTTTGTTGATAAGGTGTCTAAAAGTGGAGTTCATAGCATGCTGGAAGGTCACCCTTGCATTCATTAACCCAAAAGGCATTCTTTTGTATGCAAAGGTACCCTAAGGAGTGGTAAAATTTGTTTTGTATTGATCTTTTGGGGCCACACTAATCTGATTATATCCTGAAAAATCATCAAGCAAAGACATCATTTTAGAGCTAGCTATTGTTTGAAGAATGTGGTCCATGTTAGGCAAGGAAAAATTGTCTTTGAGAGTTGCCTGATTTAGGTTTCTAAAATCAACACATATCCTTATCTCTCCACTCTTCTTGCACACTAGGACAATGTTAGCTACCTAGGTCGAGTGATGAATTAGATAGATTATCCTTACTTTCTACATCTTTTCCACCTCTCAGAATATTGCATCGACAACTTTTGGATTATAATTCCATAGTTTTTGCCTGAAAGGGCTAGCTTCGAGTTTCATTGGGATTTGGTGTTTAAATTGTCCCTGCCTAAAATCTTTAAGATCTTCATATGAATAGGCAAAAACATCTTTAAATTATCTAAGAAGCTTTCAAAACCTTTGTTTCTCTTCTATACTGCAACAAATTCCTAAATTGACAAAACTTGGGATCATCTTCATTGCCAATGCTGATCTTTTCATATTTGTTAGAAGAGTTCATTAGGCACGAGAACTTAATCAGTAGAAAAATCTCTTCTATCAAAGAGATTTTCTAAATTCATTACCCTTTTGGAATTTGATTTCCCTTTAGCTTGACAGTCTCAAGACCAGGCTCATCTCTAGGATCAAAATAGAATTCATGGCCTTCTACATCTGAACCTTCAAAATACACAAAGAAGAAATTTTTTGCTCCTTCTAAGAATTGAACTATATGGGTTTCATTACTCAACACTTGCCATGAGTTGGAATTGTTTAGCACACTAGGTCTATGAATCAATTCAATTAAATATTTGTCTATCCCAAAATTAGGGTGAGGAATCAGCAAAGCTGCTAAACCAGCTACAGATCAGCTCTAGAATTGAACTATCTTGGCATAGATTCAATCAAAAATACATCAAAGAACTCCATCTCATCCCAAAATTTGTTTCAGTATTATTTTAATCTTTCATTTTTAATAGTAACCAAAGACCTAACTTGTTTTACAATTAATTCAGCATCACCTTTTTCTTTCAACAGTTTGATCCCCTTCTTTTTTCCCTCCTCTATGCCAAGAAGCAAGGCTTAATACTCAGCTATGTTATTAGTGTTTTCAAACTCAAGCTTAAAAGAAGAAGGAAACATTTCTCCTACAAGAGATATCAACACTATCCCATCTCCTAGCCCAGTAGAAGAACAACTGCCATCAAACTCTAGAGTCCACAAATCTTCTCCTTTAAATGTCTGAGAATCAGGCACATCAGTTTCAAGCATAATCAAGTAATTACCAAAATCTAACTCTTAATAGAGGATATGTGATTTGGGATCTTTTGAAGGGACCACGGTGTACTTAGAATTATTCTCTGGATGAAGGACTAATTTTTTATTACCTATGGGAATAGTAGCCTAAGACCAATCCAACTTAATTTCACCACCTAGGTCTTTGCAGAAAGTCCTGCTCAGCAACATACCATAACTAGTTGGGATGTCAGCAACAAGGATTGTTAATTTTATTCTCTTATTGGGATGGGCTACAAGGGAAACCTGGGCATCTTTGATTTTTCCTATGAAGGAGACTTGTTTAGCATCCATAGTGTAGCAATTTCCAAAGGTTTTTGTCAAGGGGAGGCCTAAAGCCTTAGCTACAAAGGCAGGCATTATCTTATCTGACACACTGGAATCTATTATACAATTATTAAGCTTGTAGACATGTATAAATAATGCAACATAAAATGGTTCCAAATTGGTAGAGGAAGAGGCTACTCAGGGAATTTCTACATGAGCATTAGGTTCTTCACTCGTAGGCTGACTTTTGGGCTGACAATCTTTTGATTCAATGGGGGTCTTAGAAGAAGATACATTTTTTATTTCCTCGGGGCCATGATTTGAAGGAGGACCTTTAACATAATCAATTAACTTGTCAAATTCTTTAGGATTAAGCCTTAAGTAATCAACGCGAGAAATTTGAATTTTTGAAGATTTGCAGAAATCCACTATATCAAAAAAAGGCTCAGGTTTTGACCTTTTTAATAAGTTCACATCAAGCATTGAGGATCCCTAAGACTTGTAGCTAGTACCTACTTTCTTTTTCACTTTTCTTTCCTGTCAGTAACAAAAGGAGACTGAGTGGGAGTCTTGACAACTTTTTGATTTCTTGTAAGCACGGAACATGAAGGATCTCCAAGAGTAAGAAGAATGCTACCACCTCTATCGAAATTGGATTTTTATTCCAAGTAGTAACTCACAGAGTCGCTAGGTCCTCCTAAAGTTCCTTCATCATCAGGTATTTATACTATATTCTCTTTATTGGTTTCTATTTGGTGATATCTCACCATCTCCAGGAAAGAAGTACTGTCATGATCATCAGTTAGGTGGAAATGCACATGTTTTCTCTGTTTGCTGATGGACCTTCAATTAAGAGATTTTTCTATCTAGGGAGAGTATTAGGTTGTTTACCAAAGGTACCTATGCCTTGGTTTGGATATCTATGAGGAATATCCTAATATGGAGCTGCAGACTTGTGTAGTTTCCTTTTTATTTGGATCATGTCATTGACCAGTCTCTGAATGACAAGATCATTGGATCCAAATATAGATGTTTGATTATTAGAAATGTTTACTTCTCTTTTCCATTTACCAGCATTTATCATATCATCTTTGAGTTCAACTCCTAGTACTTGAGTAGCTGCCAAGTTTGCCACTCTACCACATCGTAAGTGAAAGCTAATATCTAGAGGCATAGCATTCACAAAGAAACCTTTTATGTTCTCATCACTGGGATGATGAGCATTGGGTATTTGATACAAGAGTTTGTTAAACTTAGCAATAAATTCTCACATTGGCTCATGCATCTCTTTCTTTAACTGGGAGAGTTGTAACAACAAAGAGTGCTCATCATCTTCTGCTTTGAAGTGAGCTTCAAAGGCTGTTCTCATGGATTTCCAAGTTTTGATAGAGCCATTAGGCATATGGTGAAACCAATCCGCAACAGCTTCTATCAATGTGTGAACAAAAATATGAATGGCCACATCTTCTGTACCCATAGCTATAAATCTGCATGTAGTGTTAAATGCATTAAGATGATCATTTGGGGAAACTCTGCCATCTCCACTAAATTTAGGTAGAACTTCTCTACCTCCTTTAGGCAGAGATTGTAAGTTAAAATTGGTTAGGTCAAGGGGGCCAAGATCATCTCCCCAAGGTAGGTTTTGAGCCATGATTAGTAGAAAAATATTAAGGGGTTGAGGATTAAAAAGAGATGGGACCAATGTACTAGATAATGTGAGGGCTTGAAAGGTGGTAGGGGATGTTGTTAATTTGGTGGATGAAGATGATCTACTAATAGTTTGAAATTTTCTTCTCACGGGGATATTAGGGGTGAAGTTCAACTTCGTTAAAGCCCCAAAGTCTTCATCAACCAAACCTTTCACTCTATCTCCTCTTGTGTATCTTTTCTCAGCCAGCTTACTAATTGAAACTAAAATAGAAATGTAAAGATAGACCTAACCTTAAGGCTTTTGGACTACTCTATGTACCATAGCGGCTTCTTGAGCTATAGGTAAACCTCTTAGCCACTCACCAATTTCTTCTTATTCCTCAATAACTAGCCTAACGTGTTGATACTGATGACCACTTGTTCTTAGATCCCAAGCTACTACATTGAGGTCTGCAATAATGTCTTCTTGGGTGTCTGTGAAATTAAGGTCAAGTTGTAAAACTGGGAGAACTTCTTGCTGACTAGGTAGTACCATGATTAATCATTAAATAAAATGTTTTAGGTTCTGGTCTACTTGTTAGACTCCCCAGTGGAGTCACCAAGAATCTGTTAGTGAACATATTTTTCCTTTACAATAAAGAATTAACAATCAACTCCTAAGGCCCAAATACATAAAGGAAAATTGCACTAATAATTGAGCTAGTATCTTACAACTAACTCTTTGCTTCAAAGGAGTAGTGGCCTTCTACAAAGATTTGCTTCCAATTAATTTTATTATAAAAGAATTAAATTCAAGAGATGATTTTTACCAGAAAGCATAAAAAGGCTTTGATTACATTCTATTGTTAGCTAACAACAGAATTCTTCAAACTCGAAACATACAAGAATTATTCCAGCCAACTAACTTAGAATTGTTAAAGATAAATTTCTACAAAAAGGTCAATTCCAAACACATGAATCATGGATAAAACTTGAATAAACATCTAAGTACACATATAGATTCTAGCTGAACAACTATTTAAATTCCCACTAAAACTATGATCACATATCCATTAACCAACTAATCAATGAAGAAAACTAGCATCTGCTTATAAAACCAACTGATTGTATATATGCGTACCAAAGTTTCAGCAGTTAAAAGTATCAGATATCAAATTCAAACTAGAAATAATATCAAGTTTTTCAAAATCGAGAACCGACCCTAATCTAGTCATCTCCAAACATTTATATAGCCAGGCAGGGTTTTTTTCAATTTTTAAAACTAATTACCATGAACTTAGCAGGAAATTTAAGAAAGACTTTCAAAAATAGAAAACCATCTTCTAAACTCTAATTGCCCAACTGGGCATTTTTGGCTCCATCTTCCTTAGTGGTCTAAGTGGATCCTCACATTGTATTCCATTCCTCAAATGCTGTCGACAAACTCGCCAGTACCTCCCAATTCAGTGTACTAACTGCTTCAAACCGTTGCACCCAAATATTTCTAAAATTTTTTGCCTAGTGAAACTTTTCCCTCTGAGTCTTTATCTTCTCGCAACCGTAAAGTGCTAAAGAATATACTCAGGGGAAAACCAAAAAATCATCAATTTCTATGCTCCTAGCAGCTTTCATGTTTTTCACCTTTTCTTCAAAATAGCCTAGTATCTTGACCATGTCAATCATGGCTTGACCATTGGGTTCAATTAGCTTTCCTAGGCACTCATTATGAGTGTTCATAAAATATTTAACACTCTTCAACATCTCTACGATTTGAGTGGATTCTTCAATTTCTTGCTCATAAAGCAATCTTTCCCATTCCAAATTAACTTTAGCTACAAATAGATAATTTTCTTCAATCCTAGGTATTGTCTTTTCTGTCAGGAAATTTTTAATGTCATATTCATACACTTCCTCCATGTTTAGTATTTCCATTTCCAGTTGATATTTCTCCTTTTTCCAAGTCTCTACATCTATCTCCAATGTTTTCATCATCTCTTCGGCCTTACTGATCAAGTCCTTAAAATTATTAGTAAAACTAATGATTTCTTTGGTAACCTTGTCAATCCAAAAAAAGAAATTCTTTGACATGGATCTATCCTTCTGAACTTGATCAAAAAACTTTTGGTTTTCTAGATATTTAACATCCACTTCAATGGGAACCGTAGATAGAGGCTAAGGATTAGGATCTTGGAGCTTCTGGATGTACTTAGCCATTTTTCACAGAGCCTGCTTCAACTTTATTTTATCTTCTACATCTTTCAATACTTGGTGATTAATTTTATTATTATCTGAGTTCAAGATTTTCAATTTAGCAACTCTGGTTGCCATGCCCAAGTCCACCTTTTCTATGTTGAATTCCTTCTCTGTAACCCCCTCACTAGTCTTGTCAGAATTGGTCTTGAAGATCTCGGTAATCCAATGACCCATTTTTTAATCAACATATCGCATGGTTCCAACCTTTGGCTTCTTTTTTGTAGGTGTCTTTCCTAAATACTTGCTGACCAAATCTCTGATAGGGGTAGAAACTGGTACTATACTTCTCTTTTTATTGATTGACAGATCCATCCAATTAGGAGATTTCAGTGTAGAATCTCCTGTGGAAACTTGTGTCATAGAGCTGTTCAATGCTATTAGGTCCCCCTGTCCTCCTCCTCATATTTGAGAGCTTGATTGGCTAACTTGAGTGTTATCCATCCTGAGTTCACTTTGTGGTTGTAAATCACCTTCTTCAGTTTCCAAATCCAGTACAATGAAAAGTATATTTTCTTCTCTTTGATTCCTTCTGCTCCTATCCTTGTGGTTCTAAAAGAAGGTTCAATTGTTGGCTTTTGCTTCCTTTCAATATTTCTCAACTTGAGACTCAATTTTAAGTATAGAAAGAAATTTTTCAACTTTATTAGTACACATAGGTGAAAGTGCACATTTTGAAATCCTTATACTCTTTCTAATCATTGGTGCAGGGTCTTCTTGCTTCTTCTTTTTCCTCATTTCTTTCAACCATTTGTTAGTCCTTTTGAAAACATCATGAGATAAGGAATTAATGTCCTCTTCTTCTTTCGTATTCCAATCAATTTTCTTCAGGATTGTGTTACTGTTAGGCTCAACATATCCTAGCTCCAGCACACTCTCATCATTCTTATCTTCTAGGCCTTTAATCTTAAAAGGCGGGTGGAGAAAAACAATTTTCTTTAAAGAGAACCTAGAATGAAACCTTCTTTCAATTTTAAATTCATCAATACTATCAGCCCAAAAATCTTCTAGTTCTGGTTGATGCAGGAATGTAGCATCAATTTTGAAATGATTCACCACAAATTGTTTTGTATCAAAATAGCCTCTCTTCTGGAAAGGAGGAAGATTCATTGTTTTCATTTCTACTTCCATATATGATGTGGAATGCATTATTCTAAAATGATAATGCCCTAGATCAATGGGAAAAAGGGAGCTTACACCTCTGTTAATTTTATACTTCACTTCTACCTAAAGCACTTATCAACAGACTTCTATCAAGAAAAATTTGTCTAAGTAGTACCTTGGGAGTTTCAAGGGTTCACCACTATAACCTCCTACTCTCAAATAATTGAAGGTTGGAAACTAAAAATAGAAACTCCCATAGATTTTGATAAGCTCCATGGCTTCTTGTGACATTCTACAATTGATTTTTCCTTTCAGATTGAAAATGAGCCTAGCCAAAAATGTATCCTGAACCCTCCTAAAGTTCTTGGGATTCTTCTTCTTTTGAAGGAGGGGATGATACTCATATATTTTCATATTCTCCCTCCAAGATTCATGTGGCAGTCTGTCCCAGATTCTACAAATGATGAGAGAATAGAACAAATAATAAGATAGATAAAAATAGGAAACTTTGGCAGACCAAAGTAACTCTTCATGAATCCTTTCAGCTATCAATTCTACCCAATCAACACAGGGTCCTTCACTCAAAATTTCTTGAACAAAAACATACATCCAATCTTCCCAAATAAGATCATTAGGTTTTCCTTTGATTCTGCAAAGCATAACAATAATATCTCTAACCTTTCTAATCAAATATTCTTTCTTTAAAGGTTTAGGTAACTTAGAACCCCCTTTTTCAAGCTTCAATAACCAATCTCTACCAATTTTGTTACTGTAATCTTTCTTATTCTACATAAATTCCTACTAGGCTTTTTCTAGACTTCAATTTCCATAAGTTTCTGTTGGAGGGATTCTCAACATGACCATAATCATTTTTCTATTGATGGAGATCAAAATACCCTCAAAAGGGACATGAACACATCTATTAACTCTATCATATCATTTTCTACACTCCATGACCAGTTCAGGGCATAGGGTCACTTCAGGAAAGCCAGTGGCTTCTAGTAATCCACTTTCTTCAATCTTGGTTGCTAAGGTTCCAGTCTCTACATTTCTTAACTTATGGATGATTGCTTCTATGTATTCATCAAGAAGAACTGTGTCTTGCATCTTGGGAAGACATCTAGTCACAGGGGAGAACTTATTTTCTTTTACAAATTTAACCTTAGAGGTCAACATGCAAGGACTGGACACTCCATAAAACTAACAAGAACTCCTAGCTAATGTAATGGAAGAAACTTTAAACTCCTTTTACAAAAAATGAAAATAGAACAGAGATTGAGAAAATTTTCTTGTGACTCACCGATGCTTCACTCTTGTTCCTATGATTAATTTCTCTATGCTTCGCTTCCAACCATGCCACCAAAAATTATATGTAACATAAATGAGAGAAGGAAATAAATAAGCATGATTGAGCTCCCCTTTTTCAGTAATAATGACTGTTTGATATGAATTAATTTTTCTTGCCACCATTTACTGAGCGCATCTAATCATATTAATTTCCCCTCCACATAACTTGTACTCCTTTTCTAAGCTGGAATTAACTTGAAAAGTCATTTCAAAATCAACTTGAAATGAAAGAAAGATTTGGCATGAGTTTCACATAACTCGAGTAATTATTGCATTTTGAAAACTGAACCTTGAATTGATGGGGCAGGATTCAAAGTTCAAGATTTGGAATGATTTATACTTGGTAACTCATGACTGAGATAGGAAAAAAGTAGGACACATGCAGAAAATTGAATGATGAACTGAAAACTTAGAATTTCAAAATTCAATAAATCAAAAACCAAGGATGAGAAGGAAAAGGAACACTGAAAGACGCGGGAAGGGAAGTGCAAAACTTATATTGAACTTTGAACTACTGAAAAAATGGTTCAAAGTTCAAGATTAAAATTGACGGAAGCACAAGCGCAGGTTTAAAAATATTTTCACCTCGTGAAGGAAAAAGTGCACACATGATGTCAGCAAGACGCAAAGTGAATTTTGAACTTTGAACTGATGAAAACAAAGGTTCAAAATTCAATATTCAATATGCACTTGACAAAAAGCATATTCTTTTCAAAAAATTTACATTGAGGACTTTTGAACTTTTCACTGGCAACAACATGTATGTATGTATGTGTATCATCTTAAAATGGAAGCACTTCCATGATAAGAGTGTTTAGCCCTCTGAGTAGGTGGTTTTGGGTCATGTTAAGTGCCTTGATTTGGTCTTTTCATGTATTTGGCTTTTCTCCCCGCTTTCCACTTCTTCCCCACACTTGATTTCTTCATTCTAGGTGAAATTAGGCTTAGGATCTTAAGGATTCTTCTTAATTTCTCTCTTCCATGGCTCTATTTTCTAGGTAGGATTTATAAATGGATCCTCCTACACTTCATCCTAGGAATCATAGGATTTTATGTCTATTCCTGACATTCTGTCCTATTCTGGCATCAATTCTAGGTTTCTAGAAATCCCTGGGACTTCTTGACTTGATTCTGGGTCAACCTGGGAAAAAGGTCAATGTCTTAGGTCAACCTTGACTAGGTCAAGGTCTTAGGTTGACCCTGACTAGGTTAGGGTCAACCTCAACACTGACCCCTTTCTCCAAATTTTCAAGATCTTTAATTTTCAGGCTTCGGGCTTTCGAGAAATTTATTTTCCTGCCTCCGAGTCGGCCATTTTAGGTTTCGGGATGGTAAATCCTTTAATTGCATTTAATCTAGGTATATTTTCTAAAGGTGAGGACCTAATTGGGATTTAATTCTTCAAGGTGGCCCATCTAGAGGAGTGTGCCCTAGATCACTATAAAAGGAGGCCTTCCTCTCTCATTTTTACATCCATCAATCACATCTTCTCTTGCCATCAAGCAATCAAGTTTTTCAAGAATTCAAGTAAGTCTTCAAGCATTCAAGTGTTCAAGCATTCATCCATCAAGGAGATCCATTGTTAGCTATTGAAGGATTCAATCTCTTTGGAGCCTCTTTGATGATCCATCCTTCTCCATTCATTCAAGCCTTCTCATATGCAAAGATCAAATCAAGATTGGTGTTGAAGATCAAATACTATTGATTGGAGAAATCCTACATCCATTGTAGCATTCCTACTTGTGGATTTGAGGATTCGAATCCTCTACAAGGACTTCAACATAAGCAAGGTGATTTGTTTCAATTACCTTGTTTATGCACAATATATTTCAATTCAATTTCAAGGTTAATTCCTAAATTGGGGTTTGACCAAGGAAAACCCCCCATACAATAAAAACCCCCATTTTCTTGCGGGTACAGGTGTGGAGTTTCAGATCTGAGAGTGAATTTGGATACCCTTTTCAGCAAACTTCTAGGATCTGCAAATAGAATTCGAATCGGACTTCAAATAAAGAATGTGGTATTTGACCTTTTATGAGGGTCAAAACCGAGCTGAGCCATCTTGAGGAAAGATTTCTAGGTTTTCTCTGTCTCGGCATTTCCAATCCAGGATAGGTTTCAAATTTTCTCGAAAGTGCATAGAGACATCAAAATTCAACATTTTCTAGATCTGCCCTAATTTGAGATTAGTACTTGTATTTCAATTATTCTATATTCTAAACATAATTCTCAACATTATGGAAATATTGGATTTACTCTCTCTTCCTACTCTTTTCCATAAAATTGATTCGATTGTGCATTAACCTTTTGGTTGATCAAATCAGATCTCTTCTTTGGGGAATTTGGATTTTGAGAATAGATCTCATATTTCCCCCTTTACATTTGAATAGAGGTGAATCCATTTTACATCTATTCATTTTGGTGAACCCGACTAGCTTACTCTCTTTCTTTTTGGTGTTAGATTTCCCTTTGTCTTATTGTGTGTATGTGTTCACCTTCACTATTCATTTTGGTGAACTCGACATACTTACTCTCTTTTCTTTTGTGGAATTGGATGCCTTATTGTGCCTTTCTTTTATCTTGTTAGTATTATATTTGTCCTTTGTGATTGATCTTGCATGCTAATTAGATTTCATATTCATGCTTTATGTGTTCTTAGTTTAGTTCATTTGCATTACCTTAGTTTATCAGCTTTACTACCACTAGCCCTACTTATAACATTCTGGTTAGAAGAAGTCATAGACTCATGGGTGCCTTTGATCCTGAATCTTCTTCTCCTTTCCTTAGGATCCCTGATGATAACCTGATTCTTCATGATTCCAATCCTACTGTGGAGAAAAACTCTTCTCACTCATCTCATGATGAGGATGACACTTTAAGATTTCCTCCTGAACAAGTCCAAAAACTTTCCACTGAACTTCATAAAATGGGTAATTGGCTTCTTCAAGAAAACCATAATCAAGATTCCATTCAAGCTATAAAGGCTCTTAAGAAAGTTCTGTATGATAGTGATCAAGGTGTTAACCTATTGTGTGGTATTACTCATCTTGTGCATTCCAATGTTAAACCTTTAGTTCAAGAAGTTCAAGATTTAGGGTTAACTCCTCCTATCACTAGTGTTGAACCTCCTTCTAATCCTTTACCTAGTATTCCTATCTATACTCCTTCTTTGGTGAATGTGATGGTTCCCTCTATTCCTTTGAGTGTTCCTCCTATGTCCCTTCCTACATCACAACCTTCATATCATAATGTTGATTTTACTTATTCCAATCTGCTTCCAACTGTAGTTCCTAGTGTTCGTCCAGTTGTGTCCTCTATTCCTGCAGCTTCTTACACTTTACCTAGTGTGTCTAATGTTGCTACTCCCCCTATTTCCTCTAATGATTCAACCATCATTAGTTTGGCTCAGACTGTATCATCCTTACAAAAACAACTTGCTTCCTTAACTCAAAATAAGTTTAGTATTCCTACATCTAACATGGGAAGTCCCTTGTCTTGGGATATTATTCTTACTCTTGTTCCTTAGCAAGGTGAGATGCCTCATCTTGAGAATATAATGGAAAAGGAGATCATGTTCATCATGTTAAAACATTCCAAATCCTTTGTAGTGATTATGCTCATGACCATAGGATTTTAGCCAAACTGTTTGCCAAAACCTTTCATGACAAGGCCTTACAATGGTATTGTTCCTTGCCTCCTTATTCAATTGATTCCTTTCCACAACTTGCTAATGCCTTTATTCAACAATTTCAAAACAATATTGGTCCACAAGTGTCTTTGACTGATTTAATGCATTGTAAACAAAGTGCTAAAGACAAATTGACTGAATTTATTGGTATATTTAAGCATTTGCATGCTCAGATTTCCTATCTTGTTCCTGATATTGATATTCAACATATGTTTATTTCAAATTTGCAAAAGGATATTAGAGATAAGATTTTTCTTACTGAATTTACCTCTTTTCAACAACTTTGTGCAGTGCTTCATCATTATCAATTACAAGTGAGTCAGTTTGAGAGCACCACTCCAATGGCTCCTATTCCAGTTGATAAGAGTGATGCTTCTCCTAATCCAAACAAGTTTCAAAAATTCAACAATTATGTCAAGATAAACAAACAAGCGAATGCAGTTGCTGATCAAGTTGTTGTTGCATCTCATAATGCCACTTCTGCATCCACTGCTTTTTGATTAAATCATATGTTTACTCCTCTTTCTGAAACCTTACATGCTATTATGAATAGGTTGTTAGCTGCTAATATGATTACTTTACCTCCTATTCGACCTCTTTTACCTATTACGATTGCATCTAAATCTTTTGATCAAAATTCTTTTTGTCAATATCATCATCAAAATGGTCATGATACTGAGAGATGTTATTCTTTAAAATACAAGGTTCAAGATCTAATTGATTCTAAGGTTTTATCTGTTGATAATCTAGATAGTAGTGGGAATCAATCTATCTCTCCTCCTAATCAGAACCTTCAAATCTATACAAACCCTTTACCTACGCATGATACTAATACTATTTCTCAACCATCTGCTATGGACATTGTGTATGATTCAAAGATGGATGATCTTAATCATGTTGTTAATCAAGTGGAGCATATTGATAAGTCTATATCTTCACATCAACCCTCACCTCAAGTTCAATCTCAACATCGACCAAAACCTAAACCTAAAGTGGAACCTCAACCTAAACCTCAACAACAATTTAAGAATAAAAGACCTTAGGAATTTTTTATTACCTTTGATGACTCTGAGACTATTAAAGCTCCTAATGGTCCCCTTTACATTGCTACTAGGGTTGCTCAGATACCTACTCATAGTTGTCTTGTTGATCCTACCTCCTTAGTCAATGTTATTACTGAAGAAAATATTTTTATGAAAAGCTTACAACATGATTTTTATGATACATCAGATGTGTGGATTCAAACTTGCAATGGTTTTCTTTATCCATCATTTGGTTCTATTACTTTACCAGTTGAACTTTTTGGAAGAATTGTGAGCACTACCTTCATTGTGGTTCCTACCTCCGATCAAATTTCAAGTTAAGCTTGGTGTGCCTTGGTTGACTACCATGCATTTTGTTGCTTCCCCTATCCATAAGTGTCTTAAGTTCATTCATGATGGTGAAGTGAAGATGATCAATCATAGTCTATATCAACCTTCTAGGCCTAGAGATTGTGCTGCTCTAGATTTCTTTTGGCCTTCCTTACCTAATTCATGTCCTCCTAGACCTAATAATATTTTTTGATCATATCAAGCTTATAAACATCGTAAAATCCTTGAATTAAGTTCACCTCCTATGGATCTTAATCGTGGTCTTTTACCTACACCTTTGATACCTCCTTTAACTATGGCTTCTAATTATGTTAATCAAGTTCCTTCTACCAAACCTATCAAAGATCATGTGATTATTTCTCCAATAGTTAATAATCCTATTAATCTTCCTAAAGAACCTGTGAAGGATCTTGTGATTGTTCCTCCTAGTTCTCAACCTCTTTCAAATAAATCAAAACATAATTGATCTGCTAATGAACATCGTAAAAAGCATCATGCTCATGCTAAAGCTAAAAGATCTCTACCTTCTTCGGATAAACCTATGCATAATGTATTAGAAGATGTTAATGCTAATAATGATGTTCACATGCATGTTTATGATGATTCTATTCATATCTTAGATCGTATTTTAATTAACTTGGATGAAGAGGATACTCTCAATGATACTGATGATGTTAATGATGAATATGAGACTATTGACATTGACATTGATTTACCTAATATGCTTTCATCACAATTAACTCTTACACCTAGTGTCAAACATGGTGATTCTCAAGAGGATCCTTGTTTGGAACTAGCTATTATTCCTACTATGTTGGATATAGTCCCTCTTGTGAGTTACCCACCTTCCCTAAATGATATACAATGAGATGGGGAGAGTAGGCGGCACACTTGATCAACTTGTCCTTCATGGTAGCTTTGTTGTGTGTTTGCCTGTTGTACTATGCTTCTCCTGTAATGTGTTTGCTAAATATTGTTAGATTCTTTTACATGATCCTTGTTACTTAGTAGGTGCAAGGTGATGAAGGAATCAAAAATGTTGTTCAAATTCTTCTATGCATTGTTCAATGTTATGTTGTAACTATGCTATTGTTTGTACATGTTTCCTTGTGTAATCTACTTGGATTCGAGATATGGTAGCACTAATTATTTTTGGTCTCCATGTCATGGTCTGAAAAGATTCTCCTGTCATGCCCCTGACAGTCTCAGGCTTTACTTTTCAATGTTATGTTATGTTGGATTTCTAGTTTGATTAGCATCATTTTATCTAGAACAATATTTCTGTTAGACTTCTATGAGTTTGAACTCTGACTTCGTTCATTTGAACCTTGTTGTTTGGAATAAATATGTTTATCTCTGTAATAGGTATTTTGTTTCTGCTAGACACTCAGAGAATTATGTCTATTTCTGTAGCTTAATGATATTTTCTGATGTCAGAATTGGTATAGACTGACTTTTGAATTAATGGTACTGGATAGTTCAGTAGAGATTTGAGTATTGGTATGATTGTGAAAATAAGGACAACTAAAATGGTTAGTCAATTGTCTTTTAATTGGTTCATTGTTTTGGAATTCTAAATAATATGTTAAACATAATTAGGATAGGTTTTATTATTATGGATAAATGTATCTTGATGTTGCAGACAGAAAATAGAGATTGTTGTTACTTAATTTTAATCAAATTTTGAGTTCAAAATAAATAAATATATATATATATATATGTATATTTATATATATATTTATGAGTGATTTTTTTAGTAATTATGTGGTATTTATTTTACTAAAACTAAAGAATTATCTAAGTTAGCATACCCTATTTTGTATGTTAGTAGGAGGTTAGTTTGGTGAGTGTTAGTAATTTGACATTGTTAATGTGCTGTTATCATTGATGCTTAAGTTAGTTTTTCTTAACCTAAGATCGACTAATGATATCTAACATAGATGTATATTATCTATCCCTAAGTCTTCCTATTTATGTTCTAGCTCGAAGACATGACTTATCATGGCAGGGTTTAAATGCACTTTCATCGCATAGTGGTGTTAGTGGGGTTTAAGCTATTTTTGGGTTATGGGATTGTACGTTGATGGACATTTGGCAGGGAATGTATTGTGTTTTTTGCAAGAGATAAGTTTGTATTGAATGAACTCATCAATGTAATTCATTTTTGTGTTTGATGTCCACCATTAGCTTTGGTGAAGAAGTTGCAGTTGAATAATGACTCCATTTTTCACCATGTATTTCTGCGACAGTTTGGGTAAACAGTTAGTAATGGACCCGTCTCCCTGTTATATTTTATATGATAAGTTGCTTGGAATGGAAAGGGGTTTTCACAGCAAGTTATACCCTTCTGTTCATGGTCATTTGGGAAGTTTTGTGTTTCATACTGTCATCTCTATATTTGTGTTGTGGGCTTTTCTTTTGCACGACACTTTGGCAATCAGTGGAAAGAGATCTTTGTGGTTGAGATTAGGGTTCGTCTGTGAAGCTCACCAGGCAGGGGCTAGCTTTGGCATTTTGGTCTTTGGATACCTCCCCACACAAATACCAGGCAGGGGCATTCTCTCACCTTATCCTCTGTTTCCATTTTATTTTCTGCAAATGAAATATTAGAATGTTTATTACCGCCGTTAGTTAGTTGTTGAATGGAAGGTTTTGTAATTGTATTCTCTGTGAGTTCGGTCATGAACCGGTTTCTTCCTGGATGGATTAAGAAGTTTATTTAGTTTATAGATGTTATGATTAGTGGAGGAATTTGAAATACATGTCCTTAAAATGTTGTTTCGAGCATATTGTGTTGATGGGTTTCTTTGTTCTGAGTATGAAGTTGGTAGTGTTTTCTTTAAGCTTGTGCCGAACTATGGGGAATATAGTTGTTGCAGTTGATATATGGTTATTCCATAGTGTATTTTTTGTCGATGTTTACTTTTTCTTTGGTTAGTATTAAGGGGGTTAATCAGGAATGAGTATCGGCATATAAATGCAGTTTGAAAAATAGAATGAGATTTGTTTAAAAGTTTTTTTTTTAAGGTATTCTTGTACTGATTCCTGTTGTTAGGAACACTGTAGCAACAAAAAGGTTTACAATACGTAAGAGTCTTTGGTCATAAGGTGAAATTGGGTATTCTTACCACTGTTATAATCTGAATCTGGTATCGATGTTTGTTGGGTCTAATGGGTGTGTGTCACTATTTGGTTCAGTCAATAGTGAATATGTAGATATTCTGATTGTACCAAATCTTGACTGCGAGCTAGATGATTCTTCAAAAATAATTACAAATGTGAAATATAGTTTTGTTTCGGCCTTAGGAAATGCAAGGAATTTTTAGGAAAGTCAAATATTATCTTTTCAGTCAGTAAGGAAGACCACTTTGATATTTTGTTTAAAATGTAGATGACGGTTCTTATTATTTTGTTATTCTTTTATGTAATCGGCAGTTTCAATAGTATATTAAGGTAGATGTGTTTTTGATAGGACTGAGATGACTAGTATGGTTTTGTTCAATGTGTAGTTATGGGCTTGAACTTTTGTGAATGATGAGTTACGTTATATAATTATATATGTTTATATATACCTGCTGGGATATGTATATGTATACACAAGCCGCGGTGTATACATGTACATACACCAACATGTATATAATAGATGCTATGTTTATCATTCTGAACTATTAATTACAAGTTTATATAATTATATATATATATATATATATATATATATATATATATATATATATATATATATATACCTGCTGGGATATGTATATGTATACACAAGCTGTGGTGTATACACATACATACGCCAACATGTATATAAAAGTATGAACTTGTAATTAATAGAGCAGGATGTATAGCAAATTAGTTTATAATAAATTGGTTTATGGCAAGCTTGTATGTTTGTTAAAAGCGATGGGTGTTGTGTTGATTCAGTTGATATATGATTATTTTAGTTCTTTCTATTCAATGGAATTGTGATTTCAATATGGACATTTTATTGTACAGTTTCAGATATAATGCTAAGTTAATGTGGAGATTATTATTTGATTGGATTTGTGATGGATAAAGTATTGTGATCTTTTCTTCTTTGAGAAACATCAGTTTAAGAATGTATGTTAAGGAAAATGGAAACATGGATCTAAATGGATTTTTGATTGTTGTTTCAATTTATAAATTGATGCAATAGTAATGGAGTGTTAGTGAAATGGTGTAATGTAGTTCATTTCATTTCAATCATTAATTTCTAGATCAAGTGTTTTGAGATAATGCAAGTATGATCCTTAGATTGGGGGGCTGACACTAGTCTAGTACCTTGTGGTGATAGAATTTCTGTCAGTTGTGACTGACACTAGTCTATATCCTTATGGGAAAGAATTTCTGTCAGTTGTTTAATTAAGTGATAATTATAAATTCAAGGGTTATGGGTTTCAATTAACAAGATAAAACATTATGGTTTCATCAGACATAATGGATTACTACGAGGTTTCCTTACGGATACATAGCGTAGGTCCTTATGTGGACACCCATGAACTATTGGATCATTACTTTGTCATTTTCTTTGCGAGTTTATTTCTTTTAGAAAGAGATACAGTGCTTGATGATTTTGGTGTAAAAAGAATGGAATTATGTTATTAGATTTCAATAACATCTGTATTTAATCTGCATAATTGTTATATTATACTGACTTTTATGGTTGCAGAATTTTAGAGATGATTCGTTATCTTTATCAATGTGACTGAGCCCTGTTTGCAATTGCACTTGTGTTTATTTTTTTTTATTTTCAGGTTTTAGATGGATAAATCAATGAGTATGGGATAGTGGATAGTAGTTGTTAAGATTTATGGGAAGCAGATCATTTCTTGGTTACTAGTTATCAAAACTATTCGTAGAATGTAAAGGATTGGTTAAGAAGGAAATTTTGTTTGTTTTGAAACTAAGTCTTTGAATAAAGAGTATTCTTATTACTCTGATGTAATTCAGTTGAAAACTATAAAGCTCTTAGAAGCAGTTACTATGATTATATGTTCCAGTTTGTAATGTTAAAAAAAAAAAAAATTATTACTATGGTTCTATGTGGTTTTGTTTATGGTTGATTCTTCTTTGGTTTCATCTTTTAGTTTTAAGTTTGGATGGGTGTTCCATCTCCTTCGTATATCTTATGTGATCTTTCCTCCTTTGTGATTGTAGTTCTACTTTCTTTGGGGAATGATGTCAATTCATTTGCAATAATATCATATATATATTATCTTATGATCATACTGACCCCACAATAGGTAGATCCCTTTCGTGTTCTCTGTATGTTTCTGTGATATTTCCCTTGATTTTTCTTCATTTGGGGGCATCTCGACATGGAAATGTAATCAGTGGAGTTGTTTATGTTTCTGTTAAAGCCATTGCTCCTGTTAAAGTGTCAACAATGACTTTAACATGGGGGCATACGCTCTGCTCACCTGTTGCACACATGCACTTTTCATACACACATATTTTTCAAGATACTTCTTTTCCCTTTTTGGATTAGTAACTAATCCTTAAAGTGTAGATTTATATTTTAGGATCTCTTGATCCCTCTAGTTTCAAATATACACATATATTGTGATCCTTTAAGGTCGGAAGTGTCCTTAAGATTGGATCTCTTTTGTTTTTATTTTTGGTTTTATTCTTATGGAATAGAATATTCCTAAGGATAAATCCTTGATGGGTTGACTAGTGAGTAGCCACATTCACTAGGCGGTTCAGTTCCATCTTTCTAGTTGCACCATTTTCCTGTGTGGTTCACAATGGGACATAAGTTCTCATTGGGTGAGGTAATCACACCTTCTTTCTCTCTCTAGAGATGTCTCTCTTATTGTGATCTAGGAGTCAATGAAGACTTGAGTCCTTAGGGCTTAAGGTTTCTCTTTTTCCTTTGGATTACGATAAGATTATCTTTTTATTTTGATCTCCTTTACCAAGAGTTTGCATCGAGTCCATACTCTTGCTAAAGTGGGGGCTTAATGTATCATCTTAAAATGGAAGCACTTCCATGATAAGAGCATTTATCCCTTTGAGTAGGTGGTTTGGGGTCATGTTAAGCACCTTGATCAGGTCTTTGCATGTATTTGGCTTTTCTCCCCACTTTCCACTTATTCCCCGCACTTGATTTCTTCATTCTAGGTGAAATTAGGCTTAGGATCTTAAGGATTCTCCTAAATTTCTCTCTTCCATGGCTCTATTTTCTGGGTAGGATTTAGAAATGGATCCTCCTAGACTTCATCTTAGTAATCATAGGATTTTATGTCTATTCCTGACATTCTATCCTGTTTGGCATCAATTCTATGTTTCTGGACATCCCTGGGACCTCTTGACTTGATTCTGGGTCAACCTGGGAAAAAGGTCAATGTCTTAGGTCAACCTTGAATAGGTCAAGGTCTTACATCAACCCTAACTAGGTCAGGGTCAACCTCAACATTGACCCCTTTCTCCAAATTTTCAAGATCTTTAATTTTCAGGCTTCGGGCTTTCGGGAAATTTATTTTCCCTTCTCCGGGTCAGCCATTTTGGGTTTCGGGATGGTAAATCCTTTAATTGCATTTAATCTAGGTATATTTTCTAAAGGTGAGGACTAATTGGTATTTAATTCTTCAAGGTGGTCCATCTAGAGGAGTGTGCCCTAGATCACTATAAAAGGAGGCCTTCCTCTCTCATTTTTACATCCATCAATCACATCTTCTCTTGCCATCAAGCAATCAAGTTTTTCAAGCATTCAAGTAAGTCTTAAAGGATTCAAGTGTTCAAGCATTCATCCATCAAGGAGATCCATTGTTAGCTATTGAAGGATTCAATCTCTTTGGAGCCCCTTTGATGATCCATCCTTCTCCATTCATTCAAGCCTTCTCATATGCAAAGATCAAATCAACATTGGTGTTGAAGATCAAATACTATTGATTGGAGACATCCTACATCCATTGAAGCATTCCTACTTGTGGATTTGAGGATTCGAATCCTCTACAAGGACTTCAAAATAAGCAAGGTGATTTGTTTCAATTACTTTGTTTATGCACAATATATTTCAATTCAATTTCAAGGTTAATTCCTAAATTGGGGTTTGACCAAGGCAAAGCCCCCAACAAAAACCCCCATTTTCTTGCAAGTATAGGTGCGGAGTTTCAGATTTGAGAGCGAATTTGGATACCCTTTTCGGAAAACTTTCAGGATCTGCGAATAGAATTCGAATCAGACTTCAAATAAAGAATGTGGTATTTGACCTTTTATGAGGGTCAAACCTGAGCTGAACCATCTTGAGGAAAGATTTATGGGTTTTCTTTGTCTTGGCATTTCCAGTCTAGGATAGGTTTTAGATTTTCCCGAAAGTGCACATAGACATCAAAATTCATCATTTTCCAAATCTGCCCTAATTTGAGGTTAGTACTTGTATTTCAATTATTCTATATTCTAAACATAATCCTCTACATTAGGGAAATATTGGATTTAGTCTCTCTTCCTACTCTTTTCCATAAAATTGATTCAATTGTGCATTAACCTTTTGGTTGATCAAATCGGATCTCTTCTTTGGAGAATTTGGGTTTTGAGAATAGATCTCATGTTTCCCCCCTTTACATTTGAAGAGAGGTGAATCCATTTTACATCTATTCAGTATGTATGTATGTATGTATGTATGTATGTACATATACATATATGTGTCTCATATATATATTGCACACATATATGTTTGAATATATACATAAATATATATATGTGTTTGTGTGTGTGTGACATATATGTGTGTGTGTGTGTGTGTGTGTGTGTGTGTGTGTGTATGTAATATATATATATATATATAGATACATACATATACATATATATATATATATA
>BSBK01001837.1:0-65000 GCA_027943335.1 Chamaecyparis obtusa | reverse complement strand
GATAATCAAAGAGTACCATTTTTATATGAGTGACAATAGGTCTCACTCTCATGAGTTTGTTCAACATTGTTTCCAGAACTATTTTGACTTCTTGCAAGAAAATGGTATTACTATGGATAGGCATCTCATTTGGTTGGATAATTGCACTGGTCAATTTAAGAATGCAAGAATGTTTTATTGGTTGTGTAGAATGCATGTGGAGAGAGGTGTACCTCATATTTGGAGTTTTTTTTCAATCAGGGGATGGGAAAGGGGAGCATGATGGAGAAGGTACATGTGTGAAGAGAGCTCTAGTTAAGGAGAAATTAAGGATTTTAGGTGTTGTACTTCTTGATGCTTGTTCTATTGTTGATTGGTGTATTTTAGCATTGTCACAGGGGGGGAATCTTGATTCTACAGTGTGTAGATTCTTTTGGTTGGTTGAGGAGGGAACTATAGGAGATAGATTGGATTTTCAAATAGTGAAAGACTCTTAAAAAATGCATTCATTCCGAAGCTCCAATAGTAGTACACAGACCATTTGGACATGAGAGTTGGCTTTTTTTTGCCCCATGTGTTTTCAGTATGATTGGGATCATTGCGAGTCAAGTGAGTGGGTGGATACATGGGTTCCACAGTATCTAACTCCTTTATCTTTAGCACTCTCTATAAGAAATGATGACATGGACACTTCAGTTAGGTATGACCATCTTTCTAATCTTCTACAGCCAGGAGATGTTTTTGCATTGGTTGCACCGCAGGGGAATGATGAGAGGTTAGATTATTGGTTAGCATGTTGTGTACGAGGTAAATAGAAGCTTGTACAACCAATGATAGATAGTGATGGGTTTACATATCCTACTGGTTCAGTTGTTGTTGTGGGAACATGGCTGCAAACATACATGATTAGAAAGAATGGAATTATTGCATTTGAAGACTATGAGAAGCACAACACTATTCTCATGTATTCACATCTTGTTATAGAAACAAATGTCAAGTTGTCAAAGCATCAAGGAAGACCAAAGACAAAATAACTTTGGACTATTAGTACTGCTGATCATGAAGCACTGTTGGAGACCCTGAAGCAAAGAGATGACCCTTCAAGAACACTTGACTAGGTAATAAGTTAACTTAGTGCATTTTTTTCTAAGTTCGTTAAGCTTAATTTTAATACATTAATTTCACCTTTCTTAGATTTTATTTTGAGTCAATAAAATTGGTTTTGTATGTGGATTGTAACTTGTGTAGGAGCACCTATGAAGACACCTATGGTCACCATGGATCCAATCAGAGATAGAAGGATAAAAGGATCCTTAATGGTTAATTGAGATCTTTTGAAGCCTCTAATGGAAATTTGTAACAATCAATTTGATTTAAAAGTTAAATGTCCTAGAAGTCTTGATAAGAATTTATGACCAAAATCATGTATGGGTGGCCAGTAGTGCCAACAAGGGATCTAAGTATACATTTCTCAGAAAAAGGCAATGAAAACATATAATTTTTTATTATTTACTTATGTCATTTGCATGGTTTGAATTCTTACATGTTTGATTGTTGTCTCTAATGCTTTAAGGATATTATTTTTTATCATTTCAAACAATCCTTGATGATTTTAAAGTTCATTTGAATCAGATGGATACATACATGATAGATGTCAATGATTCATTATGCAGTGAGGGTCAATTGAAAGTAGCACCTTAGTGTATCTTTCAAACCGTCCATCCTGGCATTGAATTGTCTACTCCATCAGCTTCGGTTGGCCAGGTAAACACTAGTGACAACCCTGTTTTGCCCACGGAGTCACTGGAACACTCACAACCAGGCTTGACCCAAGTGACCCCAAGGTGCACTAAGCACGATTAGGTAGAGATCTTCTGATGCTTGTATCTTAGACCTCATGAGAGGTATTGACAAACTATAAAGGGCTACATGATCCTGATTCTAAGGTCTACAATAACCTCTCTTAGTTTTGGACGATTTGACTTCATTTGCATTTGGCAAGGTGATCTCAGTCGATGACAAAACTTGCAGTGAGGGTCAGTCGAAAGTAGCTCTGAAGTGTATCTTTCAAACCATCTATCTTGGAATTAAACCACCTGCTCCATCAGCTTTGGTTAGCTAGGTAAACACCTATGAAAACCCCATTCCACACACGGAGTCACTGGAATGCCCGCGACCATGCTTGACCCAAGTGACCCCAAGGTGCACTAAGCACGATTGGGCAGCAATCTTCTGAGGCTTGTATCTCAGACCTCGGGAGAGGTATCAAAAAACCATTAGGGGCTACGGGATCATGTTTCTAAGGTCTACAATAACCTCTCTCAGTTTTGGGATATTTGACTTCGTTTGCATTTGGCAAGGTGATCTCAGTCAATGCCAAAACTTGGAGTGAGGGTCAGTTGAAAGTAGCTCAGCAGTGTATCTTTCAAACCGTCTGTCCTGGCATTGAACCATCTAATCCATTGGCTCTGCTTGGCTAGGTAAATTCTATTGAAAATCCCTTTCCCCCCATGGAGTCACTAGAATGCTTGCCACCACGCTCGACCCAAGTGACCCCAAGGTGCACTAAGCATGATTAGGCATCAATCTTCTGAGACTTGTATCTCAAACCTCGTGAGAGGTATCAAATTTTTTTTAGGGGCTACGGGATTGTGTTTCAGAGGTCTACAATAACCTCTCTCAATTTTGGGTGATTTGACTTTGTTTGCATTTGGCAAGGTGATCTTAGTCGATGCCAAAACTTGTAGTGAGGGTCAGTTGAAAGTAGCTCTGAAGTGTATCTTTCAAACCATCCATCTTGGCATCAAACCGTCTACTCCATCAACTCTAGTTGGCTGGGTAAATGCCAGTGACAACCCTGTTTCAACCACGGAGTCATTGGAATGCTCACGACCATGCTCGACCCAAGTGACCCTAAGGTGCACTAAGCATGATTGGGTAGCAATCTTCCGAGGCTTGTATCTCAAATCTCATGAGAGGTATCGACAAACTGTCAAGGGATACAAGATCATATTTCTGAGGTCTATAATAACCTCTCTCAGTTTTGGGTGATTTGACTTCATTTGCATTTGGCAAGGCAATCTCAATCGATGCCAAAACTTGCAGTGAGGGTCAATTGAAAGTAGCTCAATAGTGTATCTTTCAAACCATCTATCCTGGCATCAAACCATCTATTCCATCAGCTTTGATTGGCCGGGTAAATGCCATGAAAATCCCATTCCGCCCACAGAGTCACTGGAACACTCACGACCATGCTTGATCCAAGTGACCTAACATCACAAGTGCTACATTTCTCTATGGATTTAGTAAACCCCAATATAATGAGTTATATACATAGTGAGTATATACATAGTATTGAAACAATGTAGTACTAAGTGGCTCAAGTGGGATTACAAGTTGGGTTAAGGGCCGTGGGATTTGTGACGTAGTAGAGTGGGTATATAGAGTATAATATCAACACTTGTCTTTGTAATGTAGTAGATGGAGATATAAAATGTTATGTTAGGTGAAGTTTAATGGTAATCAAGAAATTTGGTTCATGGTTTTGCATGTTGGAGTTAGGATGTATATGGAAAAGATATATAGCTAGTCAAGAAGTTTGGGATGTTATAAGATGTGCATGCATGGCTTTGAGGACACAGAACATGTGCTGTGTATGGTAATGGAGTTGGGTTCTCCAAAGACTTAAAAATATTGATTTTTTGGGTAGTTGGCAAATGTGGGCTATCACTAGAGCATGCCTTAAATGAAAAATTGTGGTTTTTATATGCGAGTCCAGTTGTGTTTTGATTGAGGAAGTTAACATTTATAGAGGTGGTTTGTAAATCTAAAGAGATTGACTGTCCCTTTGGGTGGGAGCTATAATGGTATGAAACATAAGAACATAGGAAATCTATAGAAGTTAAACCTCAAACATAATAAGGTCCATGAACAAGGTATTCCAGAGTAAAGAAAAACAAATGTAACTTCAACAAGATATAATTTAAATCATAATGATAATCATAGTCAAGATATAACTTCACCATTCAATTCCATAGACATGAATAATAAATATGTATACAAAAGATGATGCAAATATAACATAAAAATGAACATGTTCTATATATAGAAAGTAGCAAATGTATCAAAAGTATCTCCATTTACAAATATGGCACATGCCATTTCAAAATGTCTACAAAATCAATGTTTCAAGGTGTACAATGTGGCATATATGCCATTTCAAAATGTGCCAAGTGGCATCTCTAAATGACCACAAAACTAAAACTACATCCTATGTCATAGGGGGATCATCCAAATGTACCCTCTTTGAAGAAGTGTTTGGCTCTGATTGATCCTGCATAAAAAATGAGTTCAAACCCAAGTTAGATTGCTTAGTTTATATGATTTGTACACACACACACACACAGATATATATATATATATATATATATATATATATATATATATATAATTCATAATTCAAACACTAATTTAATTAAAATTATAACTAAATACAAATATATGTACCTGGTCTCTCGGTCACCTACCACGATCAGGTGTCCTAGCATAAGTCTTTGGTAGTGAAGGGACCATGCCAACAATACCAACTCCAACCTATAAATATATATTTGCAATAATGAGATTAGTAGAGTGGTGCAATATAGATTAATAAATCTACAAAATAGGATGATAGCATAATAAAATTACAAATTGATTGAACTAAAATTAAAACTTATATCCGTTGATCCCTCCTCTGGAATAGTGGACTGGGTCAACAAAGATATGAAAGATTCTCATGGGCCCTCTCTCACACTGGGAGTAACCTATGAGAGTAAAAATATTGTCAATTATATATAAATGTACTTCATCATAACAACCCTGGTTACAAAATACAAATAAAAATGTGTAAAAGTCTACATACAATTGGGCTATCACTCCGAATCGAGATGCCTGTCAGCCTAGGCTCCCAAACCCATGTCGGGACATCATCAAGAGCCACACCCTATACAATAAAGTGCAAGTAAAATATTTATTACTGATATTTTTGGGTATCCAATAAGGCTTGTGCTTTGGTGTCAGGTTTTCCCAGGTGTACTAACACCCAAGCCTACTAAAAAGTCAACATACATTTTCATGCACTTTTGGATGACTAAAAAGTGGATTTTTTTACATCTCCACTTTTTGGCCCCTCATTATCTTGCACATACCCTAAAAATATATCTTGATATATTTTTATATCTTACAGGTTCATTTAAGATAGGAAGGTGGTTTGTGTATTAATCAACTCAAATGGCATGACTAAGAACTTTTAGTGTTCATAGTGGTAATAGAAGGTTGTGTTCTTGACATCTTGTTACCTCATGAAGATCTAGTGGTACCCAGAATGAAGATCAATCTAGGAGAAGTAGACTTCTCTGTGTAGTTCATCCAACAATTCATTGATCTTGGGAATGGGGTATCTATTATTGATGGTCCTCTTTTTCAATTCTTGGTAGTCGATGCACATCCTGAGTCTTGTCCTTCTCCTTCACCAACACTACTGAGGATGCAAAGGGACTAGATCTAGATCTAATCCATCATTTTCCAAATATCTCCTAGATCATCTTCTCTATCTCCTCTTTGAACTTTTTGGGATGGTGATAAAAGGTTTGGTACCCTCCTCTAACTCGATGGTATTCTCAAAACCTCTATGTGGGGGTATACTAGGTGGAATTTCTATGAAGACCAAACTATGCTTATCCAACACTTCTTGAAGCTTTGAATCATCAAGACCAAAATTGTGTTACCCAAACAACCTCATCATGTCTGAAAATTACTTCCATTCATTTCACAAAAATATCCCTCAAACCACCATTAAACATTCCTCTTAGTACCATCTTCTTTCATGCATCCACTTCAAATGATAATTCCATCCTTTTGAAACTCTATGTTTCTTGGTTGAGGTTCTCCATCCATTGAATGCCTAAGATGACATCTGCATCATCCAAATCTACCATGAAGTAATCATCTGCCATTATGTATTTCCCCATGGCGATGCTGAGTTATGGAACCAGATGAGTACATGACAATAGATTTTCACCTACCACCTTGACTTCTAACCCATCATGTTCCTCCATATGCAAACCCCTCCTAGTGACAATCAATGAGTTGATGAAGTTGAGAGTGGCCCCACTCTCTAACATGACTATCACCTGATATCCTTGTAGTGTAACATGAACTCAAAACACACTACACCTTATAATATCAGCCAGTGCCGCAATTATGCCTCCCCTTTGTACTAGTGTGGGAATTTTCTTTATATGACCTATGTCTTCTTTAGCTTCCTCTTTTCTCTATATCTTAGATTCCTCATTCTCCCCCTTGTTGTCAGATACCACCTCACCTCAATGTAGTGGATTTTCCCTTGCCTAAGCATTGGTGCCTCAATTCCCATGGCTCCTTGCAAGTATAGTAAATATTTATCCTCCTAAGCTCCTACCTTGTGACTTTGTCCAATGATGGCTTCTTAAGGTTCAATTTGTTTTCATTCTCCTTCAATGTGAGGGGTGGTTTGGCATGTGTGTAACTCTTAGAGGAATAATATGAGGTATCCATGTCATGTGCCTTCTTAATTTCTTGTTTGAGCATGTTGGGATTGAACCCTTTGACCCATCCCTTTAGGGGCTCAATCAATCCATCCATGAATATTATAACCAGTCTCCTATTTGAGATGTCTAGAACTAACAATAAAAATATCTAAAATTTTGTGATTTAACTATCCACTAGCCCAGTCTACTTTAGTTGAGCCAACTCCTTGAATTTGAGCTCTAGATCCTTTTTGTCAAAGTGGTGTATAAGTTTCTTCATGAAGCCATCCTATGAAATGAATCAATCATGAATGAGGGTGACCATCCCTTAGTATCACCATTTGTGAGCGACTCCTAGGTGAAGTGTTGCAAACTTGATTGCAACTTCTTCAGGCATTAGGTTAAGTTGGAAGTAGGTATCTTCTTTCTATACCCAGGCTTGTGCTGATGTTTTCCCAAACCCATAAAAGGTTGACAAATTTATCTTGTCAATCTTTCGTATGGTGTCATCATTGTAATGATCATGTCTCGTAGAATATCTCATCTACAAATCCACATAATCCTTCAAGGGTAGTTAAATTCTTCAAATATGACATCAAATGAGTCTTGCTTGAACTGATCTTGCATCTCCAAGAACGTAGGCTCTTTTTCTCCATGGTGTTCTATCCTTTGAGGAAATGTTGAAATCATTGGGTGTGTGTGGGAATCTTGAGTATGAGATCTCTCTTTTACAGAATCATCGTTGTGCCCATTATGATTTCCATTTGTCCTTCCATCTGCCAAAAGAAACAATATTTTGATAATTAGTTGTTGTCCTTTTTCCAAAGTCTCACTGAGTAGTTGTTGTCCTTGCACCAAAGACTCATTATGTTGTTGTTGTCATCTTGTGAGCTCTTGGTGTCATTATTTGAGTGCTTGATTCCCCCTCTTGTCTATTGATTGAGATCTTGTCTGCATCTAATGTTACCCAACATGCTAGAAAGATCACCAAATTTGATACCACTTTAATGTTCTAATGCCAATTTGGCACTGAAAACTCCCCATGTACAACATTGTACCCTCCAAACAAGCACATGATGTATGTGCCACTCTCATGGTAGTTATGTTTCACCATACGGTGAGTATTTTTATCTCGTATAATAAGGACCATAAGTACACTATCTCCCATATGAGAAAGTACCCTTACGGAACCATACTTTAACTATACAGTGGTACCGAATGCAAAATACCCCTTTGAAACTATACTTCACTTATATGATGGTTGTGTCACTACTTCCATATGGAACCATACATGCATTGGCATACCATCTTGCCTCAATAGTATCACAAGTAAATAGTTGAGTGTTATGTGTTATATTTTATTAATATATGGTAGATGCAAAAATAAGACTTCACACATGCAAGAGACAAATGCTTCATGATGGATAGAATCACAAGGACCATAATAATTGCATTCTCAGATTATGAAGATATTTCTCAAAATTACATCAAATGTGTCTTCAATTTAAAACTCTACAAATTTGGACCAATAGGAAAAATAGGGTGAGGAGTGACTCCCACCAAAATTGTGAATGCCAAAATAGGGAGGATCTTGCACCTTTGGAAGGGTGAATGATGCAAAATTCCATTTGGAATTGTAGATACAAAGGAAATATAATTTACATCATGATGACTATCTACAATGCCAAACACAACCTTAAAAAGGGCTCCAAGAAGTTTCCTGAAGGGTTACAAGAAAGATGACATTACAATTTTTATTTTATAAATAAATTAATTAAAAATGGCCCATAAGATATTATTAAATTTGGGACCTCTTAATTAATTATTTTAAATAAGTAATTTAAATATTTTGGGGACATTACAAAAGTTCAAATCAAGCACTTAATTTAACCATGTCTTTTCTTGGAAGCTAGAATTCCATTCTTTATTAAGTTTGGGATTTAAAGGTGAGGAACATAAGAGATTTAAGTAATTTTTTAAAAGAAGAAAGTAGGAGAATTCAAACTTGGACAGCCGTCACTAATATTCAAATGGATTATATTGCAAGGTGTACAAATCTTCATAATCAGATCCATAAAAAGAAATGATTTAAAAATAATAATAAACCCTTTCTATCTACCACTTAGATCAAGATTATTCTTGATATTTTTCTAGTTAGCCTAGTCAAATAAGCTGAAGTCGCATCAGTCCTTGAATTGTTTAATCCCTTTATGGAACAAGTAGCCAACTTTTATTGGAAAGGATATGACTCTTGGGGTTTCCCTAGGTGCATTACCATTTTATTTAACCAAATTGATGAGCATCCAAAACTGAACACTTGTCGCTAATACAATTTTTTTGAATTTAAATATTTTACATACTTGTTGCCAAATCTTCCATATTGAAAGTATTTAGGAGTTGAATCTTTAATCTAAAAGAAGGACTCCAAAAGAATTTTGTCTTTCCAACCAATTGATTGCCTCTTTCCTATTACACTAGCTTGGATTATACGATAACAAACTAAGCTTTTCTATAGATTTTCTCCAATAACAACCTTAACAACCCATTTAGCTACTAAACAAGTTATAAGGTATGGTGAAATAGGATTCATTAATCCATGCATGCAAACTAGGAGTCTATTTCAAACTTTTGACTTACATCAGAATGAGAAGGGTCCACTAGGATAAGGTAGATGAAGAACAAAGTGGATTCAATGGTCCTTTTTTGTGGAGTACTATAACTAGTAGATAAAGGATGCAATAATTAAGGTAAAATAAGGTGCAATTGTGGGTTTTTGTATGCACAATAAGATAGTAGACTAACAAGTAGATTCCAATAGAAGATCCAAGAAGTTCGTATTATAATTAACCTATAGTATAAATCTTTTATACTAGAAACAAAGGGACTAGGGTGTCTAGGTCAGCCTGCTCCTAGGACTAAGGTTCCCAACTTGGCCTACTCTTGGAAACTTTAGATCTAACAAATTTTAGATTATAGCTCTCCTCATGATTTGTCTATAGCTCTTTTTGTGCACCTATCACCTATTCCTAAACACAAAAAATAAGGAAATTTTTATGTAGAAAGGGGTTTCCTTAAGTCAAACCCCATTTTAGGAATCAATTTTGAATTTGAAAAAAAATGAACATGAGTTAAAAGCATGTTGCTAGGCAGCAAAGGTTAGATCTAAAAAATTGATTCTTATACATTCATAAACTGTCTTTATATCGAAATGCTAATTAAGATTTTGATATTGACTTGATGTAGTTGAATCTAGGAAAAGATGATCATGGATGTCATCATGAAATGTATACATCTACAAATTGCTTGTAGACTTCAATTCCTTGATGCTTGATCACTTGTTGAAGGTCTTGGATGCTTGAATTAAAATTTGAAATTGACCTCTTTAATGGTTGTAGATGTATATTAAAATGATGGAGGGTAAATTTATTTTATACATCACCAAGAATTTTGAGTTTCATAACTCGAAGAAAGATGACATGAGTTTGAACTTCCTACTCAAATAAGTTGACTATTGAGTGATTTAAATTTGGCTCTAGTTGGGAGGAGCAGTGTGCCCAAGTTGGCCTACTCCCAAGAGTGAGGTGGCCAAAACACATTTATCCCTCCTATTTAGTCCCAAATTGGGACTTGCGGTCCAAGACTGAAAGGATAAGTCAACATTTAAGAAGAAATTAAGTTGGACCAAGCATGTTGGGCATGAGAGATTAGGAATGCCAAAATGAAGCATACGTGAGTGAAAATTGCATATCAAGGAATTAAATTGAACCAAGCTTTTGATAAATTTTTAAGATCTTCTATAAACCCTCCTTCAAGAATTGAATAAGAAAGAGGAATTCGTAAATAATCTAGACATAGAGCCTATAAATCTTTGAATCCAAAGAGAAAAATAGATCATCTATTGAAAGTGAAGTATGAAAATCATGTCATTGACCCATTCTATTCTTTCGGTCATATCCTAGGCGAGGTCCATCTTGTCATGATAGAAATAAATAAGAAAAAATACCTATTATTTGTAGCATATTAAATCTCATTGGTTTGATTTATGATTTGGTGTTTTCTTATTGTTTTTTTTACAATGCTACATTTAGCATCCACTTTCATGAGAATATGAACCTACATTCATACTCTTGAAAAACAAGAACATAGCTTTGGAATACTTTCATCAAGGTGAATGAGAAAAGGATTACCAATCCTCCAAGTGACTTAGGACCTTATGAATCTAAGATAAAAGGAGAAACAAGCACACACAAACACACATAGAGAGAGAAAGAGTAATGATTGTACTTTCCTAGTAAGGTTAAACTTAGTATTAGTCATGTAGAGAGAGAGAGAGATTAATGCAAAGGAGAGTTGAAATAGTCTAGCAAGTTGTGTTATGCTAGTTAATTTACCTCAATGATAACCAAAGAAAGTATTGTATGTGATGAAATAGGCTAGAAAATAATACAAAGTATAGTCAAGGAATCAGTATATCCAAAAAATTATGCCAAGGGAATAGTGCAAAGGATAACCAAGGAAAGCATTGTATCTAGGGAAATCCACCAAGAGAAAATTACAAAGAAAAAGGCATGATTTGCTAAGTAACCTATAAAAAAATAACTACAAAATTTTGATATGTGATGTGTGCATAATGTTTAACAAATAGCATACTGTATGCCCACAAATTAAAGTGATTGTGTATATCTTACTAGGAGAAATATCTTTAAGGTAGCATACATGCATTCAAAAGAAAATCACATTTTCACTATGATATACCCTCAAGCAAGGAAAAAATCAAGGGAGATAGAGTTCATTGCAAAAAAAGAGCACACGAGGGATCCACTAACTCTATGGTGGGTATGTGCATTCCATAATTCATGTATATTAAGAATAATTTCATTGAATTGATCTCATTCCCCAAACGTAGTGGACAAGCACAATAGAAGAAGAGCATATAAGATGAACAAATAAAAACACATGACATAGATACAATATATAGAAGAATTGAGATACAAATACAAAAATTTCATGATAAGTTTAGTCCCTTTATCACCTTGCACCAATGGAGAAACAAGGATCAACCAAATAGAGACATAGCATAAAGAAAGAGGCACAACACAAGCGAAGCACATTATGAACAAGAAAACACACAAGAGAGTCTATTGCACAAGAGAAACTACTCAAGCATACCATATGCTTACCAATATTTATTAACATCACTTAGGGATAGTTGACAAGATGCAAGAGGAGTAACATCAATCATGATAGAAGGAGATACTATGAGTTCCAATCAAGGACCATGCTCTAATGGTGAGTCACTTTGTTTATATCTAGGAGTCAGGGTAAATATTTGGGAAAATATTGAAGAAAGTTCATGATTGATTTCAATCACCACATACATATCAGATCAAAATCATTAGGATCAACATTAATAGTAGAAATAGTGTTACAAATTTTATCCATATCATCATCTAGCTTAATCACAATAGAATCCTCAATGCAAAAAGAAAAATAATCATTGTTAGACACTTTTATCTTCCTAAAATTTTCTTCCTCTATTAGGCTTGTCAAAGGTTTTTCAAATGGGATCAAAGATCCTTTGGGTTTCTTAAGGGAGGAAATAGTTTGGTAAACAAGTTCATAGGCCTTGGCACAATATCTTTTTCATCAATCTTGAGCACATTGGTTTCTTTTAGTTTGAGTTAAAATTTGGGAAGGTTTTGCATCAATTGACATAGGTTCATTTTCTTCTTTTATAGGAGGAATGGAAGGTGTTGGTTCCCAAAATGGTTTTATGCTTCAACATCTACCAGTACACTCACTTAAAAATTCTAAATATTTTCCAACTCCAATTATCAAACTACTATGAATTACTGGACCAACTATCATGGATAATAGTCCCCCTACACTTTTGGCTCTTCAAAATCAAGGTAGATACACCTAAATTTAGTAAAATACTACCCTTATTACACAAATCCCTAAATTTGATAAACATATTATCTCACAAAGAGGCTCAACAATAACAAGAAAATATTGATCAATGGCCAACTACTCATTGATTCTCAATTGTTATGGAGCATGAGATATACATACCATAGATAAAATTGGTAAATAAAAATAACTTTTATCAAGATGGTTTAACTAGATAACATGTACCAACAAAATAATAGTTACAACATATTTAGATCAGTGCCTTATCATTTAGAAATATTCCTAATTTAAAACTCAATATATGAATGACATAAAATGGTAATGATCCAAGACTGAGATAATTATTGCATTGCAATAATATCTATTCATGTAATCCTAATTTGGACTTCTTATAACGATCCTTGTACTAATGTTATGTTCACTTTATATGAGTTAATCTTCAACATTTTAATTGATCCTTGATCAAAGATTACAATTAAAACATACACATGAAATATATGCAGTGAATTGAATAAGAAATTTAAATTATCAAATTCACAACTCATAAAACCAACACAGAGGAGAGCACCAAATTTGGACTATATTTCATTAACTTCATAATCACTATCTTCATACATTAACTTTCTCATTCAAAATAAAAATCAACAAACTTAAGACTCCAATACTAAACTTCTTATTTTCTCTGTAAAGGTTACACAAGAGTCACAACATATGCTAAACCTCACTAAGACTCAAAAAGTTTCACTATCAAAACTCTCAACCCTTGCTTACTGATCATGAAAATCCTTTTATAGAAAAGGATCACAACAAGATACCAAACAAAAAACAACTATCATCAAGCAAGTGGACCGCTAGACATGGGAAAACCAAAAAGAATAGCACTCCAACGTTCCTATCCATGTTTTCCAACCTGCACCTAAATAGAAAGAGTCTAACAACACAACAACTACATCTCACATCACTACTATCATTGGACCATACTTTCATAACCACCCTAAAGAAATAAACCTTGTATATGTAAAATGTTTAAAAAATCCACCTTAGTTTTGAAAGATTTTCTTTCTTTTGGCATATCAACTTCTCACACTTCTATCTTTAATTTTTCCCGTGACTGTCACTTCATCTTTCTCACTACAATATGTAACACCACTTTTTGAAATAGTTTCATTTGATTCTCCTTTAAAACTAGCCCCAACACTTGCAAATATGTTGTAGAAAGCACCATCAGATCCTTATCAAATCAGCACCATCAGACGATTGTGGGAAATCCAATCTTAAAAGACTATCAAGTCACCAAATAGGCCTAGAAACCAACCAATAGGAAAACACCATGTTGCAATACATTCTAACATCTCGAACCACCATCTCTTATGCATTGATGATTAAAGACATGTGTCTCAATCCCACGATTCCTCATAAAATAAACTTCAAGCAACTTCCATCATGAGATCATGTAGACCACTGATCTCTGCAGCAACTTAACCATTGAACAACCATAAGAGGCCAATAACCATCGATCACCTTTTCACTCAAGATAAAACATCTTTGTTGATTTTACCCATGTGCTAAAATATTAGCATTTAAGTTATCAACATTTTAACCTTTAATACAATTGATAAATATATCATAAAACTCTTTGTCCGCAAAGCAAACCAATCAATTTCTACCACTTGCCACATGCCTTGGTCGCACTTCACAATAACTCATTGGTCTAGGACACATGACATCATCTCTCAATTGTAAGGAACTCAAGTGCAGAAACAACTTCCTACGCTAATCTCTATAGGAGAGTATTGTGCAAATTCTTATAAATCCTTACAATTTCAAATTCGTTAACTACTTTAACAAAGATATTGCAACCACATACAATGCATACAGAAAAATAGAGAATGACACAATGATATACCCTGGGGAAAACCTTTCGGTAAAAAACACCAGCACTCCAAAACTTGCACAATGTATTATCTTCAACACAAAGATTACAATACACTTGCAATGCAAGTTCTTTCAGGAAATGAGAGACAAAGCCAACAAGGCTTAAATCTTCTTATATCTCTCCCATAGGAGCATCATCATATATATAGACTCCTCTGGACCCAAAAATAGGCACAACCACCAAGACCCATGCACAAAGCCACATGTACACAGTTGTTACATGCAATCCCAAGAATAGGTGTCCATCCCTAGAATAGACTATGACAGCTTGTCATAGAATCTGCCAAAAATAATGGTCACAAGAGAAGTGTAAGAGAATCTGTCATACCAACCTATTTTTGGCATATTCTCTTACACACACCAACCACTTCTTCTTGGGCACCCAAATAGGCCCAAGTCATAAGATGCTCTTACACCTATCATAGCACATTCCTTAAATAGTTCTTACGCGTCATAGGAGTCTGTCATGACCGTTTCAGTCATGATCTCCTTACGCACAAGATGCCGACACATCAAGTGGAGTGACACATCAACATGCCAACTAGACATGTACACTCACACTTAATTACATTATTTGCAAAAAATACATTTACAAAACAAATAATAAGAATAGGAATTATCCAAGGTTGAGACACCTTATTCCTAACATTCTCCCACTTGTCGAACACCTTGTAAGAGAAACAAGAACATAATAGGAACTTTAACCACTATAGGCCAAAAGGCCCATAGACTCTGAACACCATCTGAACTTCTCAGTGCCCACTGGTTTCGTTAATGCATCTGCAACATTCTTCACAGTATCTACCTTCTCCAAATTTACCTTTCCATCTTCCACCATATCTCTCACAAAGTGAAACTGCACATCAATGTGCTTCGTTCTGGCATGGAAAGTTGGATTCTTTGCAAGGAAAATAGTGCTCTGACTGTCACACCAAATAGTAATTTTCTCTGCATCAACACCAACATCAGAACACAATCTTCTAAGCCAAATGGCTTCTTTACAAGCATGAGTAGCAGCCATGTACTTAGCTTCTGTAGTGGACAAAGCAACCACAGGTTGTCGCTTACTCATCCAATTGATGGCACCACCAAACATAGTAAACACATAAGCACTGGTGGATCTCCTGCTATCAATATCACCTGACCAATCTGAATCCACAAACCCATGAATACAAACTGAATGCAGAGATCTAGAAGAGTTACCATGATAACATATGGAGTAATCTGATGTACCCCTCAAATATCTGAATACTCGCTTAACTGTATCCCAATGTACCCGTCCAGGATTAGCCATAAACTGACTCAGGACTCCCACTACTTGGGCAATGTCTGGTCTAGTATAGACCATAGCGTACATAAGACTGCTAACTGCATGAGCATAAGGTACTCTACTCATGTCCTCCACCTCACTAGGAGATTTTGGACAATCATCTACATATAACTTTGTTCCCATAGAAATAGGAACACATAGTGGTCTACAATCTGCCATGCTGAACCTGTCCAACACAGACTTCACATACTTACTCTGACTCACCCAAAGTTTTCTGTTAGACCTGTCTCTATTGATTTCCATACCCAAGATGTACCTAGCTACCCCAAGATCTTTCATCTCAAACTGTGCTGACAACTAAGATTTAAAATTAGAAATCATACCTTTACCCTTTCCAAATAGCAACATATCATCAACATATAATGCAACAATAAGAAGGCGATCATTTTCAACTCTGAAATAAACACAATGATCTGATTTTGATCTTACAAATCCAATTGACAACACAAAGGCATCAAACTTAAGGTACCACATCCTAGGAGATTGCTTCAAACCATACAGAGATTTCTTTAATCTGCAAACTAAGGATTCTTTACCTTTAACAAGGTAGTGCTCAGGCTGTGACATATAAATCTCTTCCTCCAAATCACCATGAAGGAAAGTTGTCTTCACATCCATCTGTTCTATCTCTAAATCATATGATGTAGCAAGAGATAATAGAAATCTAATGGATGTCAACTTTGCAACAGGAGAGAATATTTCACCATAATCTATTCCCTCTACCTGTGAATACCCCTTTGCAACCAATCTAGCTTTATACCTTTCAACACTGCCATCTGCACAAAATTTCTTCTTGAACACCCATTTATAGCCAATGGATTTTCTCCCTTTAGGCAAAGGTACAAGGTCCCAAGTTTTGTTTTTCTCCAATGAAGCCATCTCATCATCCATAGCCTCAATCCAGGAACCTGCATCTTCCATGCCCAAAGCCTCTTTCATAGATCTAGGCTCATTAGTGTTAGTAATCAAAGCAAAGGCACAACTGGAATCTAACATAGAATAACCAAACCTTTTTGGTTGCTTTCTTTCTCTCATGGATCTCCTCAAGGGTTGAGGTTGAGGTTGTTCTTCCTCTTCTTTCGAACTATCAAAGCTGCTAGAGCTCTCCTCATTATTAGACCCAACATGGTCTCTCTGTTCAGTCTTCTTAGGGGTAGGAGGCAACTGAATAACATCTTTTTCCTTTTCTTTTTCATTTGGTTGTAGCACAATAGGAGAAGATGTTAGCTCTCTAAAAATAACATTTCTACTATACAACACCTTACTAGTCACGGGATCCCAAAGCTTGTATCCTTTCACACCAGCACTATATCCAATGAAAATACATTTAACAACTTTGTTTTCCAACTTAGATCTTTTCTCCTTTGGAACATGTGCATAAGCTTCACAACCAAAAACATGAAGATGTCTAATTGGCTTCTTACCAGACCACACCTCCATGGGTGTCTTACCAACAAGGGCTGATGTAGGAGATCTATTAACCAGATAGCAAGCAGTGGCCACAACTTCGGCCCAAAACCTTTGTTCTAAACTAGCTCCACTAAGCATACTCCTAGCCTTCTCCATCAGTGTCCTATTCATTCTCTCTACAACTCCATTTTGCTGTGGGGTATAAGGAGTTGTCTTATGCCTCTCGATACCTTATTCTTTACAGAACTGTTCAAACTCTACTGAGCAAAACTCTCCACCATTGTCAGTTCTCACACACTTAATCTTCTTACTAGTCTGATTCTCTACAAGAGCTTTAAATTCCTTGAACCGACTAAAGACTTGTGTCTTACTTTTAAGGAAATAAATCCACATCCTTCTACTATAATCATCTATGAAAGATACAAAAAATACAGACTTGGAGATTGAAGGAACTTTTACAGGACCAAATACATCAAAATGAATAAGATCCAAAACATCAGAAGATTTGTGAGAACTAGAGTAAAACTGAACATGATTTTGTTTACCATAGACATAGTGTTCATGAAATTTGAACTCAAGATTGCAATCATTTAACCCCTCAATGAGATTTTTATTTTTTAGGGTTCTGAGACCCTTTTCACCAATGTGGCCAAATCTCATATGCCACAGCATTGTCTTTTCTGAAGGAAGCTTACCTTCTAAAGTATTTGCACTACCATCGGAACCAATAGCCATAGACTTCTTCACTACTTGTTCAGATGGTGAGGATGAAGAACTATTACATAGAGGAATACATGCATCTAGTTGAAATAAGGTATCTCTCCTAGTACCCCTTACAAGCACTATCGATCCTCTCATCATCTTGCATCCTTCTTTCAAAAAAACAACTTGCACACCTACATCATTCAGCATACTTATAGATAATAGGTTTTGTGCCAAACCTAGAATGTGCATAACTCTGTTTATTCCCTTTACTCATCCATCAGGAAATTTGATAGTGACCCTTCTGTGTCCAACTATCTTTAGGTGAGAATCATCACCCAAGTACACCTTTCCACCATCGAACTCTTCATATTTTGAGAACCAGTTTCGATGAGAGGTCATGTGAAAAGATGCACCCGAGTCAACCAACCATACATCATCAGATGCATGGGATGCCAAAGCTGTGATGAATGCATCGCCATCTTCTTGAGATCTTTCTAAAGCTGAATCTAAACCTTTCTTCTTCTTCTTCAGCTCTTTGCAGTCTTTACGGAAGTGCCCAGATTTATCACAGTTCCAAAATTTTGCCTTGGACTTATTGGAAGTCTTTGAGTTCCCACAGGATTTGGATCTACCCTTATTGTCAGACTTCTTGTCATTTTTCTTCCCTCTTTCAGTGGATCTCCCACGAATAGCAAGGGCTTCTTTTTCTGAAATGGAAGCCTTTCTCCACATTTCCTTTGATAGCAGCGAAGACACCACATCATCCATTTTGAAGGTGACTAAAGTGCTTCCGAGAGCCATCACAAGATGGTCCCATGAATCCGGTAAAGAACACAAAAGTGTGTAGCAATGATCCTCCTCCTCTAACTTGACACCAACTGATGTCAATTGTGCAGCCAGCAGATTAAATGCATTTAAATGATAAGGATCCACCTTCCTCCATTCATAGAGAGTACAACTTCTTCCTCAGGAACAACTTGTTCACCAGAGATTTGGCCTGATACACAGCCCCAAGTCTTTCCCACAAACTATTTGTGATTTTCTCATCTAGAACATTCAGAAAGACTGCATTGGTTAAACAGAGTCTTATGAGACCCTTAGCTTTACGGTCTTTGATATCCCAATCTGCTTGAGCTATAGTTGCTAGTCTTGTAGCATTTGAAGTCGCTTCCCATAGGTCACGATCTTCCAACATGTCTTCCATCTTGAGTTTCCACAACTCAAAATTAGTGCCATTAAATTTTTCCACCTCCATTCTTCCATATGATGAACTTGCCATCTCAATCTGCAAATAAGATTCAGAATGCTCTGCAAAAAACTCCCACTCAAACTTGAGATCAGCTCAAAAAACCCTACCCAACAACTAGGATCAAAAGTTGATCAGGCTCTGATACCACTTGTAAGGAAACTCAGGTGCGGAAATAGCTTCCTATGCTAATCTCTATAGGAGAGTATTGTGCAAATTCTTATAAATCCTTACAATTTTAGATTCGTTAACTACTTTAACAAAGATATTGCAACCACATACAATGCATACAGAAAAATAGAGAATGACACAATGATATACCCTGGGGAAAACCTTTCGGTAAAAAACCCCAGTACTCCAAAACCTGCACAATGTATTATCTTCAACACAAAGATTACAATACACTTGCAATGCAAGTTCTTTTAGGAAATGAGAGACAAAGCCAACAAGGCTTAAATCTTGTTATATCTCTCCCATAGGAGCAGCATCATATATATAGACTCCTCTAGACCCAAAAATAGGCACAACCACCAAGACCCATGCACAAAGCCACATGTACACAGTTGTTACATGCAATCCCAAGAATAGGTGTCCATCCCTAGAATAGACTATGACAGCTTGTCATAGAATCTGCCAAAAATAACGGTCACAAGAGAAGTGTAAGAGAATCTATCATACCAACCTATTTTTGGCATATTCTCTTACACACACCAACCACTTCTTCTTGGGCACCCAAATAGGCCCAAGTCATAAGATGCTCTTACACCTGTCATAGCACATTCCTTAAATAGTTCTTACGCGTCATAGGAATCTATCATGACCGTTTCAGTCATGATCTCCTTACGCACAAGATGCTGACACATCAAGTGGAGTGACACATCAACATGCCAACTAGACATGTACACTCACACTTAATTACATTATTTGCAAAAAATACATTTACAAAACAAATAATAAGAATAGGAATTATCCAAGGTTGAGACACCTTATTCCTAACATCAATCTCGTACTAAATAATCTTTGAACAAATTTTGATCATGGGATCATGAGAGTCGTAGATCTTTGGTGAATTTTATTCTTTGAACAAGCATGACATAAAATATCCTTTGAGCACCTTTTATGACAGAACAAAAGATCTTCATTGAAAATTAACATGTGCTGAGAGATAAGCCATTAGTAGATTGATCTTTAACCAAATGGGATGTCAGGCATAACAAAAGCTATAAATGTATACCGCTAACCAACCACCAAATGACACATGGAAAACTCTTGTCATCCCACAAGCCAATATCCCGACCTAACCTTACTTTCTTTGGCAACTAGAAAGATGTGTCCACATCTCATGATCTCGTGAAGAATAATAATCATGTATCTTGGATTTATGGGATCACAAGAGTCGTAGATCATGATAGGAAGTTAATCACTGCTAAAAAAAAAGGCCAATTAAACTTCAATGATCTTTAATTCTCAGTTAAAACATCATCGTTGATTATGAGAATGTGCTAAAAGATTTGTGCTTTACTTGCATGGTTTTTATCCTTAATACAAATTAACAGTTTCACAGTGAAGAATACACAACCTATCATCATTCACCACTTGTAAACCTCCTTGGTCCTACTTCACAATTGTCCGCTAGCCCAGAACACATGCCAACATCTCATAATCCCGTGAAGAATAGAAATTAATCACTTTGAAACCACAGGATCATGAGAACTATTGATTACTGTAGACACCCAAAAATGGAAATCTTGTGAACTAACATTTAAAGTGCTAATCATTCCTCTATTAATTAATGGTTTTTAAATCATTAATTAATCATCCATTTCTTCTATAATTTAGTCTCTTAATCATTTAATCATTCTTCTAAAGTTAATTAATTAATTAATCCTTATTAGTTAATTGAGTTCCATTTCTATAGTTTGAATTTAATTATTCAAACTTATTAATTATTTCTGCAAAGTTAATTTAATTTCTTCAAATTAAATTAATGTAATCTCAAATTCCCATTAAAGGCTTGATACTTGCATTCTTCGTTACTCTGGTACAAAAACTGGTGAGTATGTTGACTCGAATGCTAATTTGGATTAATTTAGTACTAATTTTATCATATTCTAAAAATTGAATTTTTAATTCAATTTTGGTTTTCAAAATCCAAAAAAAATCTCATTTATAAGCATTATTAATTTCTGAAAATCAAATATCTTTCAAAATCAAAAACTTTTCCTTTGCTTCCGGTTCTCATTTTTGGAAGTTTTATCTCTTCGAAAATGAGGATATTTACTGAACTTCTATTTCTATTTTCAACTCCCATTTTTCAAGTTAAATTGGAAACCTACTAATTCTTTCTCCAATCTCATCTCCTCTTGTTCGCCGATTGTGATTTTCTCCGAATAATCTCAACCGCTCATTTTAATCCAAATTTTCTATATAAGCAACCATCATCTTTCACATTTTCATCACGAATTTGAGCATCAAATCTCTGTGAGTTTTGTCTTTTTTAATCATTATCTTTTATTTCTAAGAGCTTGGAGTCTAAGTGCTATCGAAATCACAGCTGAGTGCACACTTCATATGAACAAAGATAATCAATGGAGGCTTTAAACAATCTCTTGGTTTGCATGTTTAGTTGTTTGTTAATTTCTAATTGATTATCCTTTCATTTCTGTTGTTTGTAGGGTTAAATGGTTTAGTTAGTTTAGTGTCTTTGATTAGACAGTGCTGCTAACTTGTTTGTTTGAGTCTTGTAGAAAACCCCTACTACATTTGGTGGGCCCGACATAAATCATACAACCATTCAAATGCTTACAAATGATAGAAATTCATTCTCTATTTCGACCATACAGCCAAGAAATTTTTTTTTTTTGTATTTCTTACTCTTATTTGACCAACGTTTACCTTTCATTGTTTCATGCAACAAACTCTCATTTTGGTCATTGGCTTGCTACTTTCATTGACAACACTGACTCTGTTACAATTTCTAAGAACTTATGATTTTCGTGTTCATTTCAGTTATTTTCTTCATCAAAGTTGTCATTGTTCTCATCTTTGATTATCTGACGGTTATTTGTTCCATCGAGTACAAGATCAACTTCCACATCTACCTTCTTTCTCAATGTTTCTTTTGCATGGTTAAAATCATTTAAATTAGAGCTTGCTTTTTCCTTCTTCACAAACAAGGAATCCAAAATCTCCAGATATTGAAGAAGCCCAGATAAGTTTCTATTGTAATCCTGAAAGGCATTATTATAATCCCGTGAGATATTATTATAATTTCGTAAGGCATGTATGAGCTTTGGTGTAAGAACCTGTATTAATTTTATTTTACCCATGATTTACACAAATCTTCTGACTTAAATACAAGTGGCCTTCCCCACAGGATGGCAAGAAACCACTCTGATACCACTGTAAGAACCCCTACGAGTTCAACCCTTAATTTCTCAATATTATTGATTATCAAAGTTGTCATTGTTCCCATCTATGATTATCTGACGGTTATTTGTGTGCTTCATATATCACTGATCTAGTTATCTTGGCATTTGATGTGTTTGGTTTCTGTATTGCATAGGTGACAGAAAGTGAGGCAACCATTAGTAGTTTGAAAGCCACATACCTTGAATTAGATGCCTTGTCATGCCTTAAACGCTGCAATCTTCATACGTTGCTTCACCTTTTATAAAACATCATCTGTCCTATGTGAAAAGCCACATTCAAAAGGTAACAAGGCTTTGAGCAGCGACAATGGTTGTGAAGGATAGGATGTTGTTTTATATCCAACTTGGAATTGAAGTGTTTTGCAGCAAACAAAAAAATCCAAAAAAAGAGAACAAGGATAATAAGAAAAAAAAAAAAAAGAGCATAAGATAAGGATAAATGAGATCCCACGTGGGTTTTCTTTTTTTTATTATTTAGATTTTCATATTTTTTTCAACTTTTTATTTAGTTTAGTTTTTTCAAATTTAATCTAATTTAGTTTTTTAAAGATTAATTTAGTTTAGTTTTTTTAATACTAATTTAGTTTAGTTTTTAAATCATTAATTTAGTTTAAATCTAGTCAATTAATTTAGATTTGTTAATTAGATTAGTTTTAATTTAGATTAATTTTATTTCTTTTTAGATAATTTTGTTTTTAGATTAGATTTTGTTTTCTTTAATTAGATTTGCATAGATTAGATTTTGTTTTTAGACTAATTTAAATTAAAAAAAATTGTGTTAAGACTTTTTTTTGAAATTAGATTTTTATTTTGTTTTTGTTTTTTCTATTTGTGGGGGCTATTTTTTTTTCTTTTTGTGGGCTTCTCTAGGTGATCAATTCTCGAAGACATTATTTTGAAATTACCATCCTTTCTCTTTTTCTTAGCCTTACCCTTCTTAGAGTAATCAGACTGGTAGACCTACTTCTCATTTCAATTTCATTGCTTTTGTGAACATGCTAGTTAAATTAGAACTTTAGAGGGATCACCTTCTGAGAACATGCCTTAGTGAGGCCGATGAGAGGGACAACCCAAAGTGGGATACAATTTCTTTTGCCACAATAATCCAACCCACTATAAAATAAAATGCATTAATCCTTAATGGGGTGAATGATAGAAAAACTTGAGAATGATACCTCCTCTACTAGTCTTTTGGGATTGCGCAAAACTCAAACATACTGGTGGTGGGAGGCCTTTTTAATAGGAGATAAACTCAAGTCTTTCTGAACATAATCCTTACTAGAACTTGGTTAAGTAGTAAGCCACCTTTTTTAGCTATGTTGAACCAAATTGCCCTTAGGTAGAATGTTTGGTATCTTTTCTTGTGAAAGACCAGTGGAAACAATAAAGAACATACACTTGGTGTTAGATTTTAGAATTATTGATTGAAGTGTGTGTGTTGTGTTTGGTTATCATTTTGTTCTTTTATTTGAATCTTTTTTGAACCGTTGTCAACAAAATTCACAACCAACTCTATTAATTTTTCTATCAAGGGTTGCACGTCCTTAAAGCCAATGAGTTAAAACCAAATAGTCTTAAAACATAGAGGTACATCTTCCTCTATAAAGACTTCATCTAAAGACACACTTACACATTTTGAAAAACTTTTCAACTTAAGCCAAACTCAAACACTTTTAGTGAATAACCCTTGGGATCTTCCCATGCATAATCTCAGTCATAGACCCATCAGTAGGTCTAGATCCAAACAACAAACAAAGGAATATTTCATCAATCCCTTCCCTCTGTGGAAGGAAGAGATAGTGATTAATCCCTATGAGAAAGTTGATATGTCTGTGTATTATGAAAAAATTCTTGAATTGTTCCAACCTCGTGGATCAAAAGTATTCCAAAATATAACTAAAGAAGAGCTAGAAGATGTTGAACAAGATGCATATTCATCTCTAGTTATAAATAACATAGTTAGACGTAATCCTCAGAAGTACCTAACAATGCTTCTACGAAAAGGATTCACACTTTCTTCTAGGTTTGATGTCTCTAAAATATGGCCTAAGAACCCTTTGGCAGCACATGGAACTACTTCCCAACTTCCACTACATAGTGTGGTATCTCAAGTCATGTCCATGCCTGAAACTTCACAAATAATTGCATCCAAACATTGACACAAGATGAATCTTCTTCAAGGTGGGGAATTAACCAAAATCAGATGATATCTCAAGGGATCCCTACCTTCCAAAATGCTAATGGCTCTTTTTCCATGGCTAGCTCATCTCAAACAATGCCTTCAGTTACCATCTTTGCAAGAATCCATGTTGCATCTTCAACAAGCCAAGGTCATTACAAACCTTTTCTAATGTTCCAATAGGAGCAAGCTCTCAAACCCAATTGAGACAATTGGGATCTTTCTCAGTTGGTCATATGTTTAGTCAACCACCCCTAAGAGTTAGATCTATCATTCAAAAAAAATCACAACAACAACAACCCAATTGGAATCCACCCCATGTTCAACATAACCTACCATCTAGTATCCATAATCAAATCCATGGTAGATCTTATATTCCTGCACTATGATTCTAGAATATGAGACAAGCTCCTCTACTAGTTGCCAGACAACCACTCAACCTTGGAAACTTTCCTCAAGATCAAACTGACCTCTTGATTCAAGAGTTGTAAAACTTTCAAAATGAGGTGTCTGACATTCAAAATCAAGGGAAAAAAAAGTCTTATATACCTCAAAAGAGTTATACCCTTACCCCTTTGACCACTCAATTCTGATGCCTCCATTTCTTGCACACTTTACAATGCCAAAATTTGACAAGTACAAAGGAAAGACATATCCTATAGAATATATCAGAGACCTTTTTTCTAGTTGCATAGAGATCTCTCATGATGAATCATACCTTATGTGACTATTCCCTCAAAGCTTGGATGACCAGACAATGGAACAATTCTCGCATCTACCCCATGGCATTCTGTCTTGGGAAGAACTAGCTGAAAAGTTCATAGCACACTTCCACCATAACATTGAATGCAAGATGAACATCAAAGACCAATGCAATAGAAAAAAAAAGGAAGGTGGGTCCTTTAGAAACTTCTTGAAAAGATGGATAAGTAATGCTAACATGATATCCTATGTTGTCCTAGAACAATATATAATAGCCATGTTTGTTGATAACCTTATCCTAGATATGGCTTACACTATTGAAATTCAACTCACACTTAATTTTAAACAACTAATTGAGCAAGGCATCAAATGCAAGAAAAACCTAATCAAGAGAGGAATCCTTGTTGACCCTCATCAACCCAACACCACCAAGAATAGTGTTGACAAAGAAAAATGGTGGAATAAGAACAAAAATGTCACCAATGATGGTGTCATTGATGTTAAGACAATTAATTATGCCCACCAGAAGATCTCATTAAAAGGGGCACCTATGCAAAATCCAACCTAGTTAATGCACACATCATTGATAAACAATCAAAATCTAGACATGATTGAAGGTTCAAATCATCAATGTTTCCCAACCTCAACCTATTGTATCACATCCTCCAAGACAACCTTTCTTGAAATGTGAGTATACCCCACTAGGTGAAACAATTGAATCAACACTGAAGAAGTTGATCCTAAACAATATGATCACTTTACTATAAATAAGAGAATTCGAACATGGTGCATTCAAACCTAAGTGGTGGAATGATAATGACTTTTTTGAATATCACCACGTTAAAGGTCATAAAAATTCAAATTGTTATCAATTGAAGAACACTATCCAAGACCTCATCAAGCAAGGATCAATTGATGTTAATTGATTTTAAGCGAGTTTGATATTTTGGAGGATTGGGTGATTTTTTTTTTTTTGGACTAGAAATTTGGACTTTTTTGGAGATGTATGCAAACAATCCTCCAAGAGACAAATAAACCTTGCAAGAGTAACACAATTGTGACTCTCTTTTGATCTCTTTGGCAAAAGACTTGTTGAAAATACTCTTTATTTGTGTATGTTCAAAATGTTTTCACTTGGCCAATTTACAATGAGTACAAGTCACACACACTTTAGCTTAAGATCAGTTTATTTTCAACGTAGTGTTTATAGGCTCGTAGGGATAAATATCAATCTTGATGTATCTAACCCTTGTGCATTATGTCCCTCTCAATCTAAGAGGTAAGATGATATGGAGATGAATGAAAAACTATACACTTCAATAGGCCTTCAAGGCATGGGTAAATAAGGGATCCCCTTGCAAGGGCTTGCTTCACTTTCAGTGATGAAATCCAAAATCCTTATACCTCAAAACTAGTGATACACATATGGTGAGTAGCTTCAGAGGAAAACACAATCCTCTTTCACTATAAATAATCATACCAAGGCTAAAAAGGTGACTTCTACTAAAGGCATTTTATTCAGGTCGGTGGTGCGCCCCCCCAATCAATTTGTATGTGTGTGACTCACTTAAGAGCCTAGTGGACCATGTCGACTCCATAAGAAAGTTTGTATGATCTGAACTATCATCCACATACCATGCCCAAGCTTGGTTGGATATAAAACCATAGTTTACTCATAGTCTTATTTATATACTAGTCGGGGTATTTACCGGTTTGAGGTTGTCCTCTAAAGGGGAAGCGCTTGTTGGAGATTTTCCAGTAAGCCAGTGCTGACTGTATGTTTTTCATTGATGAAAACATATGGTAAGTAGCATGCGTGGAAGACTTATGTGGTAAGATTTGAGTATATGTAGCATGGACATGTTATCAGCATGATATCATGGATGTAGAGGTTAATTGTTTATACAGATAGTTATATAGCAACTTGTGTCAGTAGTGTTCCTGACAGAGTTACAGATAGTGTTCTATGTGTGATTGTCCATACAGTTATCATGGAGCCTTGCACCTTTGGATACGTGATTAGTATTGCTCCATTCATGGACGTAGAGTCTGATGTGCTATAGAAGTGAAGTTATGCAGTTGCTACTCACCTGTTGTAGTTTCCTGTGTTTATATAGAAGAGATGACATAGATCATATTGGTACAGGAGTTGTGCCTATCATTTCAGTATGTGTTCTTGGATTAGTGATTAGAGAAGAGTTAAGAAGGTTTGATTAAGAGCACATGATGTAATTCAGCTTAAGGAGAAAGTATCAGTTAAATTGGTAGAGCCAACAGTATGTAGCGTGCGTCTACACTTATTAATTTGGACAGGTCCCAGTTTGTGTTGCTTGCTTAGTAGAGGTGACATAAATATTATTGGAAAGTGTTATTGTTTCTCTAATATAATTTCAAGGTGGTTCTAATAGGCCTACTTAATTATATCTTTCAAAGAGAAGGTATTTATAGGCAGTCATTTGTGATTGCTAAGGTGTGGTTCAGAGTTGAAAGTGAAGAGCAGAGCACAGAATGCAAAGTATTGAGCCATCAATAGAAGGTCTATGTGACCAAGTAAAGAGTATATGATATTCATTGGAACTGATCAAGATAGTAGGTCTACCTTGCAGTTTTCCAAGATCTAGATATACTGTGTATCTATTATTCAGAAGGTTGTAGCCTTCACCCCTTTGAGCAGTGAGATCTCAGACAGTGCATCCTCACCCCTAATAGGGTCAATCATAAAAGACTCCTAATAGGGTTTGACCTTTGACCATGTCACTATACTTATTACATTGTAAAGATCAACTCCTGACATGGTTGTAAGATCTTCTAACAAGGATCATTACACACTAGTGCAGTTTATTAGTGGGTGTCAATTCCCACTGGGGTTTTTACCTATTTGGGTTTCTCCATAATAAAAATATTGGTGTTGTGTTCAAGTGTTCTTTCATTGTTTTTATGATTAATTTTTAAGTATACTTAATTGGATAAAGAATTGAAAGTTGTAGATAACTGATTCACCCCCCCTCTCAGTTATCTCTTGGGACTATTCCTAACAATTGATACTAGAGCCAAGTGCCTTGAAGAGAAATTTTAATAGCTTGAGGTTGATTAGATTACATTCTTTAGAAAAGACAGTCCTAAGTTTGATGGAGAAAACTATCCTAATTGGAAGAATAAAATGGTGACTCATTTGCACTACATTGCTTTTGAAGTTTATTAAGTGGCTATCAAAGATATTAAGATCCCCTCTCTAGAAGATCTTCCAAAAGATGATGCTACTAGCAAGAAAAATGATTTGTTCCATCAAAATGCAATAGCCAAAGAAGCACTTATCAATGCCTTATCTGTTAGTGAGTTTTTAGAGTTAAAAAAGGTAGACATAGCCTACAAGATATGGAAGCACCTAGAACAAAAGTTTGAAGGAGATACACAAGAAAAGAATGCATGTAAAAAGACATGGAAGAAAAGATACAATGCATTAGAGATTCTACCTGAAGAAAAGATCAAAGCTTACAACCAAAGGATTAATGAAGCAGTTGCTGTAATCAGGAACAATGGTGGAGAGATCTCAGAGGAAGATATTATGGATAAGTTGATGACTACTCTTACAACATAGTATATAAACAAAATCAACATCCTTGATGAGACCATGCATCTTACAACAAATTTCAAAAGAGAGACCTTGATCATCAAAATTTCAGCTTTTGAGATTTCAAGATTGAAGACAGAGCCTAAAAGTGAGACAACCTTCAAAACATCAGTCCATGGTAAGAAATCTTCAAACACTTCTGGTAATTTTGATGATGAAGATGAAGAAAAAGAGATAGATGATATTATTTCTATGATTTCTAAGAAAGAAAGAAAAGGAAAAGGAAAGTATGAAGGTCATTTACCTTTCCAATGTTTCTCATGTAATAAGATTGGTCACTTTACATCCAAGTGTCCTACAAGAGTTAAGAAATTGAGAACTAACTACAAGCCTAAGTATACAAAAGAATGTTACTATGCTGGTGATGGAGTTTCTGATGATGATTTAGTTGAAGATGAAATTGGATTCAATGCTATTATGGATCATGAAGATAAGAAAAAGGAATAAGAACTAGCATTGATTTCACAAGAAGACATAAGGACATATTGGATTATAGATAGCGGTTGTTCACATCACATGACATGTGATAAAGATATATTTGTTCATCTAGACAAATACAATGGTGGTATGGTTAGATTTGGAGAGAACACTCCTAAACCTATAATTGGTAGAGGAGCTATTACATTGGATGGAAAGAACAACACTGATGATGTTATTTATGTAGATGGTTTGCATCATAACCTTCTTAGTGTTGGATAGTTGCTTGAAAAAGGTTATAGATTGGAATTCAAAGATAACAAATGCATCATTAACAACAAGGTTGGTGTAATGATTGCATCAAGCTCAAAGACTAAAGGTAATGGGTATGTGCAAGATCATGGTATGCCAAAAAGTGGCGATGTAAAAAGGAAGTCCTGATTGAAAAACAACTATAACTTTTAAATAGTATAACATTTTTTAAATTTGAAACATGCATCACATTCTATGCTTCACCTACTACAAGAAGAATTTATTTTTTTTTCAATTTTATGAAGTTTAGACTAAGTTAAGGTGGTCACACACGTGAGCTTTTATATTCTAGAAAAATTTTAGTAGAAAAATCATAATAAATTATTTATTTAGAAATAAAATTTAAAAAAAATATGTGTCACATCTAGACATGAGTCTACTACTTAAATCTACAATCTTGTAAAAAAATATTATCATTTGATTGTATTTAAGGTGGTCAGACATACTCCCACTTCTTATCTTTAACCTAAAATTTTCATACTATTGATAAATTGATTGGAAAATAGCTATAACATTCAAACGGTATAACATTTTAGAAATCTAAATTATGTGTCACATTCTATGCTTTTCCTAATACATGAAAAAAACTAAAAGTTGTTAATTTGGTGAATTTTAGACCAAGTTAAGGTGGTTAGACACGTGAGTTTTTATATTCTCTAAATGTTGTAGTAGAAAAATCATAATTAATTATTTACTTGAAATAAAAATTACAAAAAAATATACGTCACATCTGAACATGAGTCTACTATTTATATCTAGAATCTTGTAAAAAAATAATATCTTTTGATTATGTTTAAGGTGGTCAGACATACACCTACTTCTTATCTTTTTCCTGATGTTTTTATACTATTACATTGAAATTTGAAATTTTCACCATATAAATAATTTATTTTCAAAAAAGGGCCAGTATCTTAGAAACTACATTCAATTTTCTATATGTTCTCTTCTTACATATTTTATATATAAGATTAATAACTTGTTCAAATTTTTATGTCAACTTTTCTAACCCTAATTTTTTTATTTTTCATTGCCACTTAAGGGCCTAGTTTGGCATACCATGTTCCTGTACATACCCTAATATTTTTCATCTTAATTCAAAAGCAAGTTGTTTTGTTGCTAAAATAGATGATAGTTGGCTATGGCATAAAAGACTATCATATCAACTTTGATAACATAGTAAAGATAAGGAATGTAAAGGTAGTAAGAGATCTACCTAGCATAGCAAAGCTAATTGATACTATTTGCAGAGAATGTGTGATGGGAAAGAATGTGAGGAATTCATTCAGGAGCAAGTATAATTCTATAGACAACAAGTTGGATTTGATTCATATAGACCTATGTGGACCAACTCAAACAAGATCATACTATGGTGAAAGGTATTTCATTAAATGTTTGTTGATGATTATTCTAGAATGATGTGGGTTGTGTTCTTGAAAGATAAGTTAGAAGCATTTGAGAAGTTCAAAATATTCAAAGCTAAGGTTGAGAATGAATCTAGACTAAAGATAAATTGTCTAAGATCAGATAGAGGAGGAGAATTCACCTCTGACAAATTCTATGAGTACTACGAAGAACATGGCATAAAGAGACAATTGAGTGCACCTAGAACCCCTCAATAGAATGGGATTTCAGAGAGAAGGAATAGGACCATCCTTGAGTCTATTGGAAAGTTGTCTATAATGATGTATATGACTTTATATAGTGTTATCATTATGGAAACAAAGTCATATAGCAGTTTGGAGTCAGCGCTCTTCAAGAGAAGATCATAAATCAGTTAAGTGTTGAAGACTGGACAGTGTACAGAGTTCCTGCAACTCAGAGCATCAATGCACATGTGTACGGATGAATTATGGTATGCACCATAGAAGTTAATTTTGTTAGACTATATTCATGCTTAGTCTATGAGTGCATGATTAGATGTGCAAGGATGAGAAAGTTACAGTCAGATGAAGTTGCACAACTAGTGTGTGCTAGAGAAGAACAGTGCATGAAGCCAACAGTTAGTATTTTGGTTTGTAGATATAATGTAATATTGTAAAGGCTATGCACCTATTGTATTTAGGTTTTTGACATGTATACTTGTTTGTTTTTAATCACACTTAAGCCAATTCATTTGGAAGTGTTGTTTGTAATAGGTCTAAGGGCCGACCTAGTTGTTTATTTTGTATGAGCGTATAAATATAAGGTGTGCCCATTGTATTCGGTATGGAAGTTGATAGCGAGATATAATAAGTAGAGAAGAAGTGTGTGAAGACACTAGAAGATGTATTAGAGCTTTGCTAGAGGTCAAAGAATCAACGCATCAAAGGAACTGATCTAACAAGCAGTGTCACAATGACCGTTCATCCTGCAAATATAGTGTGTATCTGAGATCAGAAGGTTGTAGCCTTCACCACTTGAGTAGTGAGCTCTTGGATAGTGCATCTTCTCCCCTAATAGGGATGATTGTAAAATAATCCTAATAGGGTTTGACCCTTAACAAGGTCTACTGTAGTTAAAGCATTGTAAAGAAACTCCTAACAGGGTTAAGGATCTTCTAACAAGGATCACAAAACACTAGTGCAGAATATTAGAGGGCGTCAATTCCCACTGGGGTTTTTACCTATTTGGGTTTCCCCATAACCATATTTGTGTTATGTGTTGATTTCATGTTTCATGTTTATGTGAATGTTTATTTCAGTATGTAAGTATTTAAGTTCATTATAAAGATTAAAAGTGAAAAGTTAAAATACAGTGAACACTGATTCACCCCCCCCCCCTTTCTTAGTTTTCCCATTCCTAACAATTGGTATCAGATCTTTGGTCCTCAGCAAAGAAGTTTAACCACTTGAGGAGATCATGGACAAAGAAAAAATGAAACATCTGAAAAGAAATCTTGAAGCTTCTCTTGAAGACCTGGACAAATTAGAAAGAGAAATTGAAGAACTAAAAGAAAAAGTCAGTGATGCACAATTGGTCATCAAAAGGCTAAGGAAAAATTTGAAAGAATGCTCTACCAATGATCTAGGGACAATGGTCAAGAAGCTAAATGAAGAAAATAAATCCTTAAAAGAACAACTTGAAGAGTTTGATGACAAGCTGACTAATAATCAGGAAGTCTATGATGAACAGATCAAAGAGAACCTTTAGCTGAATGAAGATCTAAGGCAAGCAAACATGAAAATCTTGGAGCTAAGGAATAGCAAAGAAAGCTTGGAGTCTAAATTGAAAGAAGAAAAGAATCATATTGAAAAATTACACACCAGTTCTGATTTGATAGAATCTCAATTGTATGCAAGAAGAGTCAAATGAGACACCAGTTGTATTGGATACAATGAAGCACAAAATTAGATTGACAATATGCATTCAAGAAAGGATTCACAAAAGGACTCTACTGATGCTAGGGAGACTGAAGATCAAACCAAAGATAATGATGAACCACCTAAGATTGAGCGCAAGCCTATAGACCGCACTTATTTTTCTTGTAACAAGCATGGACACATTGTGAGGAACTGTACAAAGGTAAGACCTTTTAATGGTTACTATTATTCATGCAATAAATTTGGTCATAGAGCTATGAATTGCAAGACTAGTAAGAAGAATAGGATTCAGCAAGATCAGAGAAATCAGAATCAGACAAATGTAAGAAGTTCTCAAAATGTTACATGCCAGATATGTGTCATGCCCAAAAATAAACAACCAAAAATGTAACAATTTTTTTTTTTTTTCAGAAGGGTGAAAAGTTAAGAGATGACTACAAGGTTAGTTGTACTTCATCATTAGCTATGTCGGGTGCAATCTAGAATCAAGCGGTTAGCTAGTGTAGGGAGAGTCAAACCTTGAAAACGGAACCCCTTGTGTATTTAGTTCCATAGAGACTTATGTTCAAGGTGCATTCCAAATGTCTAGGGCATAAGTCTTCCCCCTAATCAATGTCAATTGCCCAACCACAAATTCAGTGTAAGCATACCTAGGTCACTAAGTTCATTATCAGCATAGATGAGGGCTGACAATACTAACATTCCTAATGTTGATTAACGCTAGTCTAGCTTACACCGATTACCTAATGAACAAAATAAAACCTTAACTAATATATTGATACTTTAAAGTTAAATCCATTTATACCAAAAAATACTATATCTTACAATAATTTGAGTCTCTATTAAACTCTATACCCTTAATATGATCTAACATTTGTGTTACGAACATAATCAAATATACATTTATAAGAAGATGCCAATAAAAATAATCCCCTAACTCAATTCTAATAACCCTAGATTATTAATTAGTAATATAATCCAATAACACTATACTTGAACCCATGATCCTCAATTACAATCTGAATTAACCCCTAATCAATATGACACTAATTCCCTCTTAACTTATTGTTAACCAAGATTACTAATGTAGTTAGAAATCAATGAATATGGAATAATAAGATTACATAATTACCACATAGAATATTTGTTTACATCTAGAAGATACCCCTTCCTATAATAACACCTACTACTTTATGTCTCCTAGACCTATTACCCCTCAACCCTTTAATTTACAAATACTTATTTATGAGAAGGGAATGTCAAATATATGTAACCAAATAAATAAAATTAATTCTCCCCTCAAAATGTCCTGTAATCCACTAGCCCTACCAATGGGCACCTGACATCTTAATCCTAGAAGCTACTATCCTCAAATCTCCCACCTACCTACAACCTAGCCAAGACCCATGTCAAAGGGGGTGTATATCTAGGTAAGGGGCCAAAATCTTGGTGGGTCCCACTTCTTACATGGGGGATTTTTGCAGTTACCAAAGCTAAGATGGATAGGGAATGGTTTTAAAGTTAATGCAAACTTTTAAAAAAATAATTCAGCTTTCCCAAGGAGATAGCCAAGTAGTGGGTATGCATGGAAGGGGAGAGTACTAGTTTTTGACAAAAGACATGTGTCATGATCAAATGTCAGAGGTAGGTGTGCTTGGGAGAAGGGAAACTTGTAAGTGGCATGCATAAAATTTAAGGAGGAGACAAAACATTTAAGCATTTGTTGAATGTCACTTCTTGGGTCCCTTCTTACTCACGTAGGGGTATTGTTTGTTTAAGAAATAAGATTATTTTACTCCCAAGTCATTCACCTGTGCATGGGAGAAAGAATTTGGTGTGGGGTCCACTAACAAGTGGAAGGTTTATATGGAGTTTTTTTTTTAATAAGGTTAATTTGAAATTTATTCAACATAGGTTAGAGAGTATTAATATGGTTAATAGATAGCTTAGGTCCCTAATCTAAATTAGGTGATTATATTAGAAGGGGAAAGGGGAAAATTCTCTGTGGTAAGAGAATATTTCCCTTTCTCATACAAAATCCAGAGAGCTTTTGCTCCTAAAATCTAGAAATGTCATTTTATGTAGTATATGGTTTTTTTTTTGGTTTTTTTTTTTGCTTGCTTATATTTTTGGATCAATGGATACATTAATTTATTAGTGTATTGAATTAAGAGAAAAATGAGTGTTACATTACGATATAATTCAATTTGATTGCATATTGCTGTCATGTTTATTTGAAGGAGAAATTTAGATTGAACTACTGTGTTTGAACTAAGATGATGTGCATGTTATTCAAGTGATCTACTCAAGGAGAGATTGATCATATTTGAACTCAAATATTACAATTAAACATCAAATAGAATACAATTTCCATACATCTACAATCATATATTTATGCTATTGAAGCTAATAAATTGATTATTCTATCAACTTGGAAATAACCATTTTTTTTTTGCATTACAAGGATAACTCTACTATTGTAAAAATAGAATTACAATGGCATGAAGGTAATTGATCGATCCTAATCATAATGAGTTCTCTCTTCATTTGCAAATACATATAACACAAAAAAAAGAGAAGTCTTCTCATTTACAACCAAACAATACAAAGGTGGGTAAAACTCAATCAAAGATCAATGGAGATGACAAACTTTCCTCCATTCATCTTCACAAAGACCAAAAGGTATACAACAACATTTCACTATACAATCAAGATGGTGATTCCTCATCAAGAGCCAACAATACTACACAATATAGGACATTTATACACTATTACACCAAGAAGGAGAACTTCTTCAAGCATCTTCCACATGAGTATTAGTATCCAAACCTGCAATAAAAGAAATGGAGAACCATGGGTGCTCACCACCCAACCTAGGTCTCTTATGAGACCACCCCCATGCTTGGAGAACCAAGGCTAAATGGGTATGCAACAAGATCAACAAGATGCTCACAAAACAAGTTACACAAACATACATACAACAAATTACTCCCTTCCAAGGCTACAGAAATGAGTCTTACAAGCTCATTGAGAGGGTGGAGGTGGGCTTTTCCAAGGGGAGAATGCCATTGCATACAACTTTCTCACCATGAGTATTCAAATGTCTCTTCAAGGCTACATATCCAAGAACTTCATACACATACTTTGCTTAACATCCTCTTCAAAATACAAGCATACAATGGCTTCCATGGTGCCCATACACCATGGACTTATCCCTCTTCTCCAAGAGAAGAGACTCTCACCTCATGGAGAGCCCAACTAACCCCTCCACCCATAGGCCACTTCTTCCCTTCCCAAAGGGTGAGTAATGCCTCACACCCATAAACAAGAACTCCCTCAATCAAGAAAAAGAACAAGATCAAACTATGAAATCAAACCCAAAATCCCTCCCTTACAACACATTGTCACAACAAGAACCAAGATTCATATGCATGAAAGAGAAAAATACAAGCTAATCTAATGAAAAAGTAGAAAGACTTCCATGAGAAGAGTAACCAACCTCCACAAGTGTGATGGAAATGGAAATTTTGAGAAGAGCTATCCACTTATCCTTCCTCAATCCAAACCCTAATGTCTCCAAATGTAGAGAGTGGGTGAACACCCACTAAATCTCCTAAGGGCCTCTAAAAAGGCCTCCAAATTTCTACCCACCCACCATCCATAAATGCAAACTTGACTCTATGACCTTGTTGTCTTTCCTTGTCCCCCCATGATAAATGCATGATTGAAATAAAGGGTGAAGTTGGGTAAAGATCATGACTTATCCAATTTCGAAGTCAAGGGTAAATGGGTCATAAAATGGGTTATCAAGGTCAATAGGGAATTAGGAACATGCTCAAAACCTTCCTAAACCATAACCCTATCTATTAGGTACTTAAATTATGCCAAAAATGACCCTTAGAACCCCTTTTTTGCCTCTAGAAGTGACTAGAACTAGAATGGATTAAAACAAGCACATAACAAGTGTCAAGTGACACTAACGATTACAAAATACATACCCAAGGTCATGTCCTAGATGACAACAAGAAATTAATTAATAACACACATGCAAAGATTCACATTTACAAGGAGTTCACATTACAATGAGACTTTTAATCCCATATCGGATTAAGCCTTGGCTTACTCAATTCACATTTGTTTAACCTTGGTTCTCCAATTAATTCCATGGTTCTCTTACCTACACACTACACATCGAGCATCAGTAGTCCAAGATGATAACATTACATGAAATATAAATATTCAATCCCCAATTTAGCAACATAATCAATGTGCATAATTCAATTCTAATTGCTATATGCAGAATCCAAATTTTCCATACAAAGTGCTTAAGCATCACAATTATATAATCATCATGACATGTCACCTATGGAGAAATCAAATTTAAACATGATCCAATATTCCCATCAAAATCACACTACTAAATATGCATAATCAAAATCTCAACATACTCTAAATTCTAATGCACATCATAGGGTGATCCACATGGCATAATAATCATCATAAAAATATAGTATCTCGAGTCTCTATCATAATAGATCAACAAGTGTATCAATGTATCAAAATGCAAATAAGAAAAGATGCTATGATAGGTTAGGGTGAGGCCTCACAATATGTAACTATAATGGTCACATAGCCAAACAATGCAGAATGGTGACTCACGTCAATGCGCCGAGGAATATAAGACCTCCAATCATTTGTCACTCTTGTAACAAGGCTGGACATATCTCAAGGTTCTGTAGACCAAGGACGCAAGGTTAGGGAAGCCCTAAAAAGGCCAAAGAATCAGTATTGGATCCCGTAGGAGAAGTTAATTTTGTCAAAGCCTTAGATGATGTGAGCATGATTTGGTTAGAGAAAAAGAAGGAAAAATCTAAAGAGAATGTATTGGATGCATCCATAGTGGACACACCCTCTACATCTAGATGAATGGCCCTCAGGGTCATAGGGGGAGCTAATTTAGCTCTAGACCCTTGCGTGGCTGGTATACTCATCCTCTCAGTATGTGCCTTTGGAATTAAACTTTTGGAGTATAAAGGTACCTTTGTGCAAAAGCACACATGCTGATTGTAAACAAAACTTGAGTTGGAAATTTTGAAGTGATAGCTTGGTTTACATGACTTGCATTAATGGAGGAATTCCCACTTTAAGTACACATAAAGTTGTTTAATTACTCATTGCATTCAAAATCAGAGTGATTGAAGAGTAGAAAGAGCCTTGGAAGTTGTTGTGAAGACTTGGAGATTGATCCATCAATAATTTTCAATAATTATCAATGCATTTGGTCGATTGTAGAAACCCTAGATTAATGCACTGATTCAAAAGTCTTCAGATCATCTTGGAGATTAGTTGGAAAGTGATTAAACAAGTAAGCCATGGCCACTCCCATAGTTTTTGATGTTGCTAAGAAGAAGAGATATGTATTCAAGAAGCATCCATTTAAATCAATCCTAGATGATTTAGAGGGAGCTTTCTCCCCATGCCTATGGGTGTCATGCATGTTGAGGTTATTAGGGCATATATATACTGCAAGAAAGAACCGGTAGGGTTGGATAGGTTAAGGGTGCACATGGATATCATGTTGAAACCAAACAAAATATTCATGGATGAATATGTTAAATGGAATGATCACCCTATTGTTGAGTATGCTATGGCATATGAATTCTATGAGACAAAATGGATAAAGATTTTATTGATCAGAATTCATGATGATTTGTTTTGGATTGGTGATGTGCTAGTAAGAATCACTAGTGAATTGATACATGAGATGATAGGCCTTTCTAGGACAGGCACTGTCCTTCCTGTGGGAAAGGATATCAAGAAAATGGTTGAGAAAACTTGTAAGTCAAGGAGTGATAGGCACGGGATGACAATTGAGCCTATTGAACAAGCATACATCAAATTGATTTCAATGATACTAGAATACAGGTTTCATCACACTAGCATGGTGAATAGTGTGTCTACGGGCACTATTCTAGCAGCCATTAGACTTGTGAAGGAAGATGCAGAGTTCAACTTGTGTGAGATCTTGCACGCACAGTTGATTGATAACATCAAGGCCATCAAGCATGAGGGTGTGTGCAAGATCATGGTATACCAAACTATGGCCTTAAGTGGCAATGAAAAATTAGAAAATCAGGGTTAGTCAACTTGACGTAAAAAGTTGAACATCTTATGAACCTTATGTGAAAAAGTTGTAAGAGTAGAATCTGTAGGAAATTGAATGTAGTTTCTAAACTACTAGCCCTTGTTTGAATTTTTTTTTTTCTAATTGTTTAAAATTTTAGATTTCAATGCAGTACTACAAAAATTTCATGGAAAACGTAAGGAGTATGTGTATGTATGACCACCTTAATCACAATCAAATGATGATATATTTTCCCAAGATTCTAGATATAAGTAGTAGACTCATGCCCAGATGTGACACATTTTTTTTGTAATGTTTGGTCAAATAGATAATTAATTATGAATTTTCTGCTACAAGTTTTTTAGAATAAAAAAAATCTCATGTCTAACCACCTTAACTAATTTAAAATTTTACCAAATTCAAAACTTTTTTTTTCTTATAGTAGCCGAAGCATAGAATGTGACACATGTTTTGGATTTCAAAAAGGTTAAACGGTTTGAAAGTTATAGTTGCTTTTCAATCAGTATGTCAATTACGACTTTAAAGATAACTCAATTGAAAAATAAGTAATAATTACTTACAAAACTCAAAATTTGACAGCAATTATTTCGATAGAAAGTTGATAATGTCTTTAAGAAATCCTTTTCATTTCATCAATTTCGGGTGAAAAAAAAGTCGTCAGCTACATGGTCGAAGTCTTGGTATTAAGAACTATCTCCTGAAACACACCTAAAGGGTTGACCACCCACGTTTGGTAGTGCCTAAGCAAATACCAAGCCTAATCGGATATCGGAAAAAGCCCGCCTATTTTGAAATTTCAAATTTGAATTGCCCCACTTTTCCCAAATTCAAGTTTGATAATAAATGTATTTTTTTCATAGTAATATTAATTGTGTTATACTAAGTTGTATTATTTTTATGCTAATATTAATTCAAGTTTCATATTAAATTATATTTTTGTTATGTTAATATTAATTTCATTTTAAATAGTAATATTAAATAATAATAGCATAGCATTAATATTATAATATAAAATTTTATATTAGTATGTATTATATTATTTGATATACAAAATGATTTCAAAAAAATACCTGCATAGTTGATTTGAGGACAGACAATTTCAGCCCAAATCCTCTTGAAAGTATCTAGCACAGGATTTTTGTACAGACTTCTTATAATTTCAGCGGTTTGACTATACTGAATAAGTAAATCATGTCAATGGACTTCCCCTCGATTGAATATAATCAATTGATTTTTTAACTCTCGAAAAGAAATTTCACACAGATGTAGAACCATCGTATGCTCATCATCTGTTCTAGAAACTAATAATGGCATAAAAATTGATGTAAGAACATTTAAGGTACATTGTCCACAAAAAGGTATATGAAACCTTTAAATATACATTAAAAAGTGGAGGTGAAGGCTCTAGATCTGAGAGAGAGAGAGAGAGAGAGAGAGAGAGAGAGAGAGAGAGAGACATCTAGTTCATCTACTTGACTGGGGCATATTTGGGAACAGAAAGTCTCCATTTAAACTCAAGTCTCTGGAAGTAGTTATATTTGTCAATGGAGGAGATACACCCATTGGATAATGCTATGGTCACTGGAATTTCCATTTCTCTTCAATTGGGATACTCTTTCCAAAATTGCATCTACCCTTTTACCAATTTGGGAAATCAATGGGTCTATTTGTGAACCTCTAAGGAGTTGTTCACCTAAACGAGAACCTTGAGATGAATCAGGAACTTTTCTATGAAAGAGATCAGTACCTTGAGAAGCTCTCCACTTGTCAACTGAATTAAAACCTTGGACCATAGATGGCTGCCCTTTGTTGTAAAATGAGGAGTGAGAATGCCTTGCCAAAGGTGGCAATGAACTTACATTTGAGGGATAATGCCCAACACGAGTAACCTGGTTTCGCAATTCCCATAAATGCAAAGCCATTGATGAATAGGTATTTCTAATAGAAGTATTTGTGGTGCTAGAATGAAGTGCATGACCAAATTCTTTGCCTGCTAATGAACCAATTTGAGGCTTCATTTCACATTACTCTGTGGATAATTCCACAGCACTTGTTACTTCTCTATCTCAATTTTTGTGTCAGTGTACATGTGCACTGAAGAGCTTTTGTCACTACTTAAGCTACTAGCAGATGGTGAGTACTCATCATCATCATCTGACATAGGCTCACACACATAGCTTACTTCTTTCCTTTGCCACTTTTCCCTTCCTAGCTCTTCCTCCTTAACTGTAACTTCTATCATGGGTCCAAGAAGCTCTTCCCACTCTTTCCCATTAATATGCAAATATTTTTGCTCGTAACAGTATTTTATGCATTTATTATCATATTGATTCAATTTGATGCACCTTCGCTATTTGATCCATATTTTCCTTTCATTTCACTTGCTTTTCTCAATTTGCACGTCATAGGCCAGGATTTGACAGCGGGTATGACCTTGGTATTACTGACGTTAATGATAAATTTTACCTTTTAGCTATTAAATTTTTGTCATTTTTCCTGTATGATGCTTTTATATATGAATTGTGGATATTCTCTAGGAAACTTTTCATTTGCTCCTGTAGGATGCCTTTTTATACAAATTTTATGATGTGTTAGGACCCCTAGGAAATCCTCATGACCCCTATGGACACATTGGAATGATCAAATGTGTCCCAAGGGGTCCTACGACCCCTTTGGACACACTTGAGCATTCAAATGTGTCAAAAGGGGTCATGGGGACTTCCTAGGGGTCCTAGTATGCCATATCACATGTTAGGACCCATAGGAAATCTTCATGACCCCTATGGACACATTGGAATGCTCAAGTGTGTCCTAAGGGGTCCTACAACCCCTTCCAAAACACTTGAGCATTCAAATGTGTCGAAAGGGGTAATTGGGACTTCCTAGGCGTCCTAGTATGCCTTATCATGTGTTAGGACCCCTAGGAAGTCCCCATGGCCCCTTTCAACACATTTGAATGCTCAAGTGTGTCCTAAGAGGTCCTACGACTCTTTAGGACACACTTGAGCATTCTAATGTGTTGAAAGGGCTCATGGAGACTTCCTAGGGGTCCTAACGCATGATAAGGCATAGTAGGACCCCTATGAAGTCCCCATGACCCCTTTCAACACATTTTAATGCTCAAGTGTGTTCTAAGGGGTCCTATGACTCTTTAGGACACACTTGAGCATTCCAATGTGTCGAAAGGGGTCATGGGGACTTCCTAGAGGTCCTAGTATTCCTTATCACATGTTAGGACCCCTAGGAAGCCCCCGTGACCCCTATGGACACATTAGAATGCTCAAGTGTGTCCTAAGGGGTCCTACAACCCCTTCCGACACACTTGAGCATTCAAATGTGTCAAAAGGGGTCATGGGGACTTCCTAGGGGTCCTAGTACACCTTATCACATGTTAGGACCCCTAGGAAGTCCCCATGACCCCTTTTGACACATTTGAATTCTCAAGTGTGTCCTAAGGGGTCCCACAACTTGTTAGGACACACTTAAGCATTCAAATGTGTCAAAAGGGGTCATGGGGACTTCCTAGGGGTTGTAGTATAGCTTATCACATGTTAGGACCCCTAGGAAGTCCCCATGACCCCTTTCGACATATTTGAATGCTTAAGTGTGTGCTAAGGTATCCTACAACTCTTTAGGATACACTTGAGCATTCCAATGTGTTGAAAGGGGTCATGAGGACTTCCTAGGAGTCCTAACATGTGATAAGGCATACTAGGACCCCTAGGAAGTCCCCATGACCCCTTTCGACACATTTGAATGGTCAAGTGTGTCTTAAGGGGTCCTACAACACTTTAGAACACACTTGAGCATTCAAATGTGTCAAAAGGGGTCATGGGGACTTCCTAGGGGTCCTAATGTGTGATAAGACATACTAGGACCCCTAGGAAGTCCCATGACCCCTTTTGACACATTTGAATGCTCAAGTGTGTCCTAAAGAGTCATAGGACCCCTTAGGACACACTTGAGCATTCAAATATGTTAGAATGGGACATGGGGACTTTCTAGGGGTCCTAACACATGATAAGGCATAGTAGGACCCCTAGAAAGTCCCCATTACCCCTTTCAACATATTTGAATGCTCAAGTGTGTCCTAAAGAGTCATAGGACCTCTTAGGACACACTTGAGCCTTCAAATGTGTCGAAAGAGGTCATGGGGACTTCCTAATGCTCCTATAGGAAGTCCCCATGACCCCTTTCAACACATTTGAATGCTCAAGTGTGTCCTAACGAGTAGGTTTCTATTTTTGTGCACATAACATATAGACATTCCCTTGATAGTACAGAAGATGACTGAAAGATAATTAGAGAGTACCATTTTTATATGAGCAATGATAGATCGCACTCATCTAAGTTTGTCCAACATTACTTTGAGAATTATTTTGAGTGGGTGCGAAAAAATAATTTTTCTATGGATAGACATCTCATTTGGTCAGATAATTGCATAGGTCAATTAAAAAATGCTCATATGTTTTATTGGTTATGTAGAATGCATGTAGAGAGAGGTGTACCTCATATTTGGAGGTTTTTTGAGGCCGGTCATGGAAAAGGGGGAGCATGATGGAGTAGGTGCATGTATAAAGAGAGCTCTAGTTAAGGAGAAATTAAGGATTTCACGTGCAGAACTCATTGATGCCCATTCTATTGTTGATTGGTGTACTTCAACATTGTCACAAGGGGGGACTCTTGATTCATCGATGCGCAGATTCTTTTGGTTGGTTGAGTTGGGCACAATATGAGATAGGTTGGATTGTCAAACTATGAAATATTCTTCAAAAATGCATTCATTTCAAAGCTTAGATGCTAGTACATGGACAATTTGGACATGAGAGTTGGCTTGTTATTGTCTGAGTTGTCTTCAGTATGATTGGGATCAGTGTGAGTCAAGTGAGTGGGTTGATACATGGGTTCCACATTATCTTACTCCTTTATCTCTCACAGTCTCTGTAATAAATGATGACATGGATTGTTCACTTGACTACGACCATCTTTTAGATCTTCTATAGCTAGGACATGTTTTTGCATTGGTTGCACTAGAAGGGAATGATGAGAGATCAGATTACTGGTTAGCATGTTGTATACAAGGAAAGAAGAAACTTGCACAACCGATGACAGATGATGATATGTTCACATATCCAATAGGATCACATGTTGTTGCAGGAACATGGTTGCACACATATATGATTAGAAATAATGGCATTCTTGCGTTTGAAGACTATGAGAAGCACAAAACTATTCTCATGTATTCACACCTTGTTATAGCAACCAATGTTAAGTTGTTGAAACATCAAGGAAAATCAAAGACAAAGGAACTTTGGACTATTAGTACTGTTGATCATGAAGTAATACTGAATACTCTCAAGAAAAGAGATGACCCTTTAGGCACACTTCAATAGGTAAGTTCAACTCAAGTTAAAATATATTTCTATAATTTGCATATTTAGATGCCAAAAGGGCACTTCTTATATTCTCTATTAACTTTTCTTCTGCCTTCCGAATGCAGGGATTGGAGTGGAAAGGACACCTTTTTTTATATATATAGTTGTGTAATTTGCATATTTAGATGCCAAATTTTGTATATAAAACCAACAATCAAATGTAATGTGCATAGTTAGATGCCAAATTTTGTATATAAAAACAACAACCAAATGTAATGTGCATAGTTAGATGCCAAATTTTGTATATAAAAATAACAATCGAATGTAATATGCATACTTAGATGCCAAATTTTGTATATAAAAAAAATAATCAAATGTAATGTGCACATTTAGATACCAAATTTTGTATATAAAAAATTTGATGCAAAATTGGAAATATAAAAGAGCCCATGGGGTTGATTTGCAAATATTAAAAGCTCACATTTGTATTGTCTTAATGCCATGTAAAGTGCAAAAAATGTGTTTCCTTACTATGAATGTTGTATCCTTATATAATTTGTATCCTCTTAATTTTGTATCCTTACATTTCTATTATCTTAATTCCATTACATTTGTATCATCAAATGATGTAATAGTTGGAGTCATTGAGTCAAAATTGGTCAAATGTGTCCAAAGTAAAATGATGATTCCCTGGGTGAAGGGATAGTGTTCAAGGATTTCATTATGGAACTGAATGGACTATACCATTAGCTTTGGTTGGGTGAGTAAATGCTAGGAAAAAACTTGTTTCGACCACTTAGTCAGCAAAACATTCCGGACCACGCCGGACTAAAGTGTCCCCAAGGTGCACTAAGCATGATTGGGCAGTGAAATTTTGAGGCTCGTAACTTGGACCCCATGAGAGGTATCAGAGATCCATGAGATGCTATAGAATGAAATTTTTGAGGCCTACAATAACCTCTATCTATTCTGGAAGATTGAAATTTGTTTGAATTTGGCATGCCAGTCTCGCTCGATGCCAAAACTTACAGTGAGGGTCAGTTGAAAGTTGCACCAATGGATTACTTCCAAACCATTTGTCTCAGCACCGAATGGACTACACCATTAGCTCTAGTTGGGTGGGTAAATGCTAGGTACAACCCCATTTTGACCACTAAGTCAACATAACATTCTGGACCATGCCGGACCAAAGTGTGCCCAAGGTGCACTAAGCATGATTGGGCAATGAATTTTTGAGGCTCATAACTCAGACCCCATGAGAGGTATCAAAGATCTATGAGATGCTATAGAATAGTGTTTCTAAGACATACAATAACCTCTCTCCATTCTGGGAGATTCAAATTTATTTGAATTTGGCATGCTAGTCTCGCTCGATGCCAAAACTTGCAGTGAGGGTCAGTTTAAAGTTGCACCAATGGATTACTTCCAAACCGTTTATCTTGGCACCGAATGGAAAACAACATTAGCTTTGGTTGGGTGGGTAAACACTAGGCACAACCCTTTTTTGACCACTGAGTCAGCAGAATGTTTTGAACCACGTCAGACTAAAGTGTCCCTAAGGTGCACTAAGCATGATTGGGTAGTGAACTTTTGAGGCTCGTAACTTGGATCCCATGAGAGGTATCAGAGATTTTTGAGATGCTACAGGATGGAATTTTTGAGGCCTACAATAAACTCTCTCTATTTTGGGAGATTCAAATTTGTTTGAATTTGGCACGCCAGTCTCGCTCGATGCCAAAACTTGTAGTGAGGGTCAGTTGAAAGTTGCACCAATGGATTACTTCTAAATCATTCATCCTGGCACTGAATGGACTACACCATTAGCTCTAGTTGGGTGGGTAAGTGCTAGGCATAACCCTATTTTGACCACTGAGTCAGCAGAACATTTCGGACCACGCCGGACCAAAGTGTCCCTAAGGTGCACTAAGCAAGATTGGGCAGTGAACTTTCGAGGCTCATAATTGAGACCCTATGAGAGGTATTAGAGATCCATGAGATGCTATAGGATGAAATTTTTGAGGCCTACTATAACCTCTCTCCATTCTGGGAGATTCAAATTTGTTTGAATTTGGCATGCTAGTCTCGCTTGATGCCAAAACTTGCAGTGAGGGTTAGTTGAAAGTTGCACCAATGGATTACTTCCAAACCGTTTGTCCTGGCACTGAATGGACTATGCCATTAGCTCCAATTGGGTGGGTAAACACTAGGAACAACCCCATTTTGACCATTGAGTCAGCATAAAATTCCAGACCATGCCAGACCAAAGTGTTCCCAAGGTGCACTAAGCACGATTGGGCAATGAATTTTTGAGGCTTGTAACTCAGACCCCATGAGAGGTATCAAAGATTTGTGAGATGCTAAAAGATGGCATTTTTGAGGCCTACAATAACCTCTCTCCATTCTAGGAGATTCAAATTTGTTTGAATTTGGCACTCCAATCTCACTCGATGCCAAAATTTGTAGTGAGGGTCAGTTTAAAGTTGCATCAATGGATAACTTCCAAACATTCATCCTGACACCGAATGGACTATGCCATTAGCTCTAGTTGGTCAAGTAAATGCTAGGCACCACCTTGTTTTGACCATTGAGTTAGTAGAATGTTCCAGACCACACTGAACCAAAGTGTCCCTAAGGTGCACTAAGCACAATTGGGCAGTGAACTTTCAAGGCTCATAACTCAGACCCCGTGAGAGGTAATGGAGATCCATGAGATGCTATAGGAAATTTTTTTTGAGGCCTACAATAACCTCTCTCCATTTTGGGAGATTCAAATTTTTTTGAATTTGGCATGCCAGTCTCGCTCGATGCCAAAACTTGCAGTGAGGGTTAGTTGAAAGTTGCACCAATGGATTACTTCTAAACCATTCTTCCTAGCACCAAATGGACTGCACTAGTAGCTCCAGTTGAGTGGTAAATTCTAGGCACAACCCCATTTTGACCATTGAGTCAGCAAAATGTTTTGGACCACGCCAGACCAAAGTGTCCCCAAGGTGCACTAAGCATGATTGGGCAGTGAAATTTTGAGGCTCGTAACTTAGACCCTGTGAGAGGTATCGAAGATCAATGAGATGCCATAGGATTGAATTTCCAAGGCTTACAATAACCTCTCTTCATTCTGGGAAATTCAAATTTGTTTGAATTTGGTACGCTAGTCTCGCTTGATGCCAAAACTTGTAGTGAGGGTCAGTTAAAAGTTGCACTAAGCACGATTGGTCAGAAAACTATCAAGCCTCATAACTCAGACCCTATGAGAGGTATTGACGATCCATGAGATGCTACAAGACCATGTTTCTTAGGTGTTCCTAGTGTATTTGCAAGGGTATAGACAGAGTATTGATATTTTGAACAAAAGACCAGTATGTTTTGATATGGCCAAAAGGGTGTTTGATTATTGCCAAAAGGGTGTTTGATTATGTAATTAGGCCAGTTTGAAGTCTTTTAGCCATTGGGAGTAAAAGGTAATTCTACAAACCTTGAAACCACTTTAATAGATATCCTTATATACCTCAAATGATGAATTACACATGTGAACATACATAGCACATAAAGCATACACATAAATTTTCTTAAGTCATGAAGCATACATGTAGCACATAATTATAAATCATACAACATGAATTCACTTAAGTCATGCACGTAGCCCATACACGTGAATTTAGGTTATGAATATTGTACTATAATATACATGAATATACTTAAGGCATAAATTGTACACGAGTACATACACACAAGCATATTTACATACTAACAATGAATAAATGAACACACAATTAACAAATTGGATCGAATATCAAGTTTCATATATATATATATATATATATATATATATATATATATATATATATATATATATATATATATATATATATATATATATATCAAAATGAACAATAATTCTATACATATTTATATGTCAACATATCTAGATACAATGTGGCATATGCCATCTCAAAATATGTCATATGACATCTCAAAATAAGAGGTTCAACTAAAAATATTTCTAGGACATCCTATTCTACTGGTGGATCATCAAAATGGAGCCTCTTTGAAGTACTCTTCGACTCTAATGGATCCTGCATTCAAACAAAAAAGTGAAACCCCAAGTTAGATTAAAATTTAGAATCATAGTCAACAATAATAAATAAAATTTAAACTAAAATTGAACTCTCATATACCTCACCCCTCTGTCTCCTCCCATGGGTAGGAGACCTAATATATGTCCTAGGTAGTGCAGGAATAGTGCCACCAATGATGACTCCCACCTGTATATGTTTACGAACATGAGATTGATCTATGAGTTATAATATTTAATGTTAAAAACTTGGTAGCAAATATATATTTACAAAATAACTAAATTAAGATTAAAACTTACCTATGTTGAACTTTCATCAGGGATTGTTGGCTGAGTCATCAGCAATACAAACCCTTTCCGTTCTGGCTCCCTCAAACTAGGAGTGACCTACAAAAGTCAAACAGATACTTCATATTATCATAACTTGACCATATTATATATACTTAATAGAAAAATACACACAAATAACTTTAGAATTGTATGTACCAAGGGGCTATCACTCCGAATGGATAGGCCTGTGACTCTATCATGACAATAGGGTCTCACGACATCATCACATGCCACTCTCTATCAAATAAACCATGTAAATTAAAAATGAGTACGCGCAATTGACAAGTATACATGTATGCATAAACAAACTAAATTACTTAATTAGCTTTCCTTTATCAACATCTAACACCTGCACCCCCTCACATTGCCCCCTAGTGGCAACTAGTGACACCTACATCAGTATGTAAAAGATGATCATAAAAATTAGAAAACAATGTACATATACTATTATCATAATTTAAAAGGAAATCAATGAGTATATTAAAACATATGTAACATGGAAGAGTCAAGACCAAATGATATGGCCGAAAGCATGGACCCCTCCACCTATACCATCTCCTCCTTTATCATTAAATGAACATAAATGTAACACATAAAAAGACATAAGTGGGAAATTATTATAAGGAAATTCTACTAAAAATACAAACAATAAAATTTAAAAATAATGTAAAAAGTGAACAGTTTACCCATACCGTAACAGTGGGAGTCCATGGCACTGTAGGCTCTTGATGCACATCTCCATGAGCTACTTCAGTGCCTGCAGTGTGCTGTGTAGAATCATCCCCATCGAAGCCAAAACTATATGTATCACTATCAGTTAGGGGACCAAGGCAAATATTCTTGCATATAACGCAAGTGTGGGCCACACAAACATGTGAGCTCATGGAAGTGCCAGAAGCATCAGGATGAGGAGGCACCAATGTTGTGCTTTGCATAACGAGTAGATCACTCAACGTGTGAATGGCTCGAATAATCTGTGAGCCAGCCTCAACAATAATGTCTAGATGCTGCACTATGGGAGGTGGTGAAATCTCGGGAGGGGGGACATATGTGCAGGATTTTGTTAGAGTAATATTTAGTTTTCTTACTAATTAAATCATATTGATTTAATTCATTAAGTTATTACTCTTTAGTGCTTAAGCTTTCTCTTAGGTGCATTAATAATTAATTATTTTATTAATTATTAATGTGCAACCTAGCCTTTTTAGGCTTTAGGGTTTTGCTCACCTTTATAGGTTGAGCCTTGTAAATACTTTTTCATTATCTTGGAATACAATTTCTCTCACACCGTTGAGATTTTCCAAGCCCTTGCTTTTTGTCTTCTTGGTTTCCTTTCAGCAACAGGTTATTTGCATGTAGGTGTTTTTGGCATTTTGTGAAGTTGGATTTCTCAACTTCGACATGGTATCAGAGCTTCCCTACTGCTGCCTATTCTAGTATTCTTGAAGCAAGTTTTTTCAGTTCTGGTATTCTCTGCTAGACATTATTTTTTATTTCTTTTTTTCCTGCAAAAAAGAAAAAAATAAATTTTTTGAGCATTTTGAGCAAAAATGGATGCCACCATTGTGTTCAGAAGGCCTGGGAGAGTCAAAAATATATAAAATTTGCATTTTTTGGCCTCCAGAGCTTCTGGGTGAATTTTTTGGCCTATTAAGGGCATACGACACGCAAATCGAAATAAAAAATTTAAAAAACTCAAAAAATGTGCATTTTTCAACTTTCTTTGGGCATAGGCAGCACGCCACCACCCTGGGGCCACCCTTGCCCAGCCTCCATGCCACTCGCAGCCTCCGCACCAACCGTCACCCGCTGACCGCCGCTGCACCACCCACTGGCCGCTTCCTCCTCCGACTGTCATAGTAGGTGACGTCACTAGCTGACAAATTTTTTCGGTAGGTTTTTCTAGCTGATTTTTTAATTTTTTCGGTAGCTCCTTTTTTACCAGTGATGATGTCAGCTCTGGTCATGATGATGTCATTGATGGGCTCGTGACTTGCAGACGAGCGTCAATTTTTTTCCCGAGACTAGTTTTTTCTAGAGAGTTCATTTTTCGGAGGTGCAGTTGGTTTTTTGGCCGTAACTTGTGCATATGGTGTTCATTTTCTACAAATGAAATATCGTCGGAAAGCTCTTTCTGGCCGAAGACAGTGGTGCTGGTTTGATTTTCTGATTCAGCCATTTGAGTTCATGTTTTTGGCATCAAAGTAGAGGCTTATGTTTCCTCCATTTCTGCATCTGGCATCCAGGTTTTCTCCTCATTTTTTGTGCTTTCAGTAATTGTTTCTTTGCTGTACAGGGGATAGAATTATATATTGTGGGGGGGTGCAATTTCTTTTTTGTAATTTACTTCTAGAAAAGACCCTACTACTTCCATCTTCTTGTTCTCTCAATGTCGAACCCCTCTGTGGCTCGGCTGACACCACATAATTATCACACCTTGAAAGCACACATGACTAGGCTTCTTATGTCATGTGGCTTATGGTCATGTCTGGATGAGAACCAACCTATCTTGTGGCATTCCTTTGAGATTCTTTAGCACAGAAACAAAATGGATGAAGCCATGGGTTTGATTGCACTGAACATCTCCGATAGTCTCATGTTTCACCTGTAAGGTTTGACCACTCCTAGGGCTATTTGGGGAAAGTTTTCAACCTTGTTTGGTACAGTGAATGAATTTTGGAAGCTTTAGCTTGATGCAGAGTTGACCTCTTTGACTCCTTCTGATTTCCCCACTATAGAGGATTTCTTGATGAAGTTCAAGTCTCTGCGTATAGTTTTGCAGGGATGTGGGAAAATAAGACAAATGATGATTGTATCTATCTGATACTCTCAAATTTGTGAGGATAGTATCAGATCTTTTCTTCCACTTTCTACTCCACCATGGATGCTTTAGGTACCAGACATGTTATGCCCTCTTTTGAGACTTTTTGTGACAGGTTGACTTGTGAGCAATCCAAGATCACTCAGATGGATTCACTTGTAGGTTCACAGTCATAGGCATTGCTTACCAAGAAACCTCAGGATTCTTAGAAGCAGAAGCTGAAGTAGATATCTGATTCCTCTTCTCAACACTCTATTGATCCACCATCTTCTTCTAAGAAGGAGAAATAGAAGACTGAGAGCCCTACCTGTTACTATTGTTAGAAGGGACCTCATGATGAGTCACATTGTTTTCAGAAGAGATTTGATGGCTATGAGAAATAGATTGTAGATTTGCAAGCTCTCCTTTAGAAGAGCACTATTTCCTCTCCATACTCTTCCACCTCACAGGGGTCTACTTTTCAATCTTCTACCTCATCTTTGACATCTGGACAAGATTTTGGATAGGGTCATGCATTACGGGCTTCCATTGCATCCCCTTCATAGGTCCCTTGGATAATGGATTTTGGTGCTTCTCACCATATGGCATCTTCTTCAGAGATCTTCTCATCTATTAAGGCTTCTCCTATTCCTCACATTCTCATGGGGAATAACACTGTTATGACAGTCTGTGGGAAAGGTTCAGTATGCATCCAGGATGGCACATTCAATGATATATTGTATGTTCCATCTCTATCTGCAAACCTTCTCTCCATTTACTAGATTACACATAGTGGATCAGGAAAGATAGTTGAGTTCATGCCAGACTCAATCTTCATTCGGGATAGTGTGATAGATGGCATTGTTGCTACAGGGATAGTTGATCATTCCACCCATCTCTACACCTTCTCACACTTTGGTCCACCAGCTCCATTATCGATGCACAACTCTCCTCTTACGCAAGAGCATCATGTGGGATAGTCAAGTCACTTGAACCTCTATGTTGTTCTTGAGACCACTTCTGTGACTGCCTCACCTCATCTTGTTGGGGTTTCTTATCTTCAGTAGGACTCTTCTCCAGTACTGCCAGATCCTCCAGCTCCATTCATCGAGCCACCAGGTGCAGTTGTTGAGGATTCTATAGAGGACACTCATCTCCTCTCTCTTGATAGTATCAACACACCTATCATACCCCCTACATTGGGGATTCCCTTTCAGGATCCTCATGTCTAATCCTTTGAGCATCAACTCGGCCTTCCAATGACACCTCATCTTTTGAGGGTAGCTCTTCAGTGTTCACTGTCTTTCACTTCTTTGTATTGGAGTCACAGTGGTCCATTCATTGTTCTAGGGGTTCTTTCATTCTGGGGGGGCTTTGGAGCCCTGACCCTCTCTCACGGGGGGTTGGCAGCATGCATTGTACTTATGGTTTTGAGAGAGTCTCTTGAAGTCATTTTTTGTCTTTTGCTTGCTTTTATATCTCTTTTTGGAGAAGAGTTTTTCTCACTAGGTTTTCTCCTTTGTCTCCAGTTTACAGAGATTTCCTTGTACTGGGTACCTGATCAGGCCTTGTTGTCGGGACCCATTTCTTGCTTTCATAACTATGCTAGGTTAGCTTCCCCTTGTGCTTAGCTTAAGGGGGGGTGTTAGAGTAATATTTAGTTTTCTTACTAATTAAATCATATTGATTTAATTCATTAAGTTATTACTCTTTAGTTCTTAAGCTTTCTCTTAGGTGCATTAATAATTAATTCTTTTATTAATTATTAATGTGCAACCTAGCTTTTTTAGGCTTTAGGGTTTTGTTCACTTTTATAGGTTGAACCTTGTAAATACTTTTTCATTATCTTGGAATACAATTTCTCTCACACCGCTGAGATTTTCCAAGCCCTTGCTTTTTGTCTTCTTGGTTTCCTTTCAGCAATAGGTTATTTGCATGCAGGTGTTCTTGGCATTCTGTGAAGTTGGATTTCTCAACTTCTATAGATTTCACCCATTGTGCCGATGGCCTGTCTTGCGGAGCACCTAAACCTACACCCTGGTTTTGTCTCATACTCCAATAATCCACCTTGTGACCAAGCACAAATTCAGCATACAATTTTCTAAGAAAATAAATTGGGACATCAAAATTGTTGTGAGGTGGTCTATCAAAAACCATCTACCAACGATGGTCCCAAAATTTGTCACGTATTGCACTATTTGTGCACCATTTAACTGAAAACTTGGTTTTTTTAGGTTCTACTTTTAGACCAGTTTTAGGATCCACAAAAAGATTAGCTGTGTCATGTTTTGTTATATTTAGGTTCATGACTTGATCATAATCAAGCCCATCGTCAAACTGGGCATGCATGGAATTGCACCAAAGAGTGCAGCATTATGTTGCTATGTCAGTTTCTCCATATTTTTAAGTATTGTGTTCAATGTCATAAACATGGGGCGCAATGTGGGGATATTGGCATATGCGGTTTCAAATCCTCTAAGTTCATTTAGATTATCTCCTATTAGATCTTCTAAATGATGAGGGTTTGTGATAGGTACATCTTCTAGAGGTGGGGGATTGTTGGGAGGTGGGTCTAGATTGTTTGCAGGATCATTAGGAGGGTTTTATGATTCCATGTCTGATAGCAATGAAAAAAATAGATAATTACAATGTATTTTAAAAAACAATACAAAAACTGATTGCTACCCTAATTTTTATATAAAAAATTATATATTTATATTTAAAAACAATAGAAAATAATTAAAACAATAAAAAATAGAAGCTTCACTTACTTGGGCAATTTGGGAAAAATTGGATAGGGGATTTGGGACTGGATATCTAAAAACCTAGCTGCGTTCACATTTTTGCAATGAAAAAATGTTGAACGCAGATGGGTACAATGATTTATATTCACTGGTAAATATCGAATATCTGATATTATTAGATACTTGATAATATCAGATATCCAATATTATTGAATATCTGATATTATCAGATACTTGATAATATCGGATATCCAATATTATCAGATATCTGATATTATCAGATACTTGATAATATCAGATATCCAATATTATCAGATATCTGATATTATTAGATATCCGATATTATCAGATATCTGATATTATCGGATATCTGATATCAAGCCAAGAACTAAGTGGATTCATCCACTTGGTCATGAGGTAGAGGAATAGGTCCTTGAAGCATATGTGCAGGTACTTCTATCAACCCCCAAAGATCCTAGTGAACCTAGGTGGGGAACATATGAGGAGAAAACCAGAGAAGTAGATGCTAAACTTAACAGTGCAACAACAAAAAGAAAGGTTGCTAAAGTCACATTAGAGATCTTGAGAATTCATGGTGTGTCTCAAGAAGACCTTGATAAAGAAAGGGATGAAAAGATTGCCTTGGAAATTAAGAGTGCATCCATAGTGGAAGCTAAGTGTGATGATCCCAAGATGAAGAAGGTGAAAATTGAAAAAGATGATAGTCAGAAGGGTAAAGAAGATGATACTCCTTCTGTGCCCAAGGTAACCATTAACCTTACTGCTCCTCCCGAGTATAAGGAAATGCCTAAGAGGAAGAAAGAGGTTGGCACTAGTCATCCATCCTCGCGAGTCACAAGAAACAAAAGGAACACTCAAGCACCACCTGAAGTAAGCTTCAAACCTAGTCTCAGTGTGCTAAGTGCCAGGAATAGTTGATGAAGGAAGAATTGATCAAGTAGGGAAATTTTATGACAAGTATAGTGAAATTGACAAATCAGAGATTCATAGCATGATCATAAAGCACATGATCAAGTTCAAAAGGATAGTTTTGGAACTAAAAACAATGATTCCTAACAAGGTATGTGTTGGTGTAATTAAATATTTACTAATTACACTTAAGTTTACTTAGGATAGTGCATTTTCATATTAGTCGTCTTTGAGACACCTAAGAGTTTGCATTTCATTTTAGCACTTGGTTAAGATAATTTCCACTTAAGGTGTGATAGTTGTCATCACATATCTCTTTGTGTGTGAGATCCACCTTTAGTGCTCTTATCACATTATCATCCTCTCATTGTTGCACATGTTGCACATACTTTGATGTACAATGGAGGATGATCCACCTTTGGTGGACATGTGATTTCACCTTGTGTGGGTGATATCTTATCATCTCCTTATCATGTAGTCTTATTGCATTTCTTATATATTGAGGCACTCCTACTTTGAATTCAATTCAAATTGGCTATAATCAATTATTTGATAATTTTGCCTATCTCTCTTGTGTTATCTCTTGAGCTTCTATATCTTGGCTTTTATTCTTTAGCTTAGGTAAATTCTTACATGGTATCAGAGTGATATCAAAATTCTTACATGATATCAGAGCCATAGGAGTTTCATTGTATAGCCTATTTTGAGAGATTTTTATTACAGGTCAAAATTGGAGCTTGCTGGTGCAAATCAGAGGTTGACATCACATTGAGGAGGTCGAAATACCCTTAAATCGAATTTTGTTTCATCAAATCAGGCATCTGAAGCCAAATCTAGAGCCATTTGAATTTTCAAGGTTTAGCAGCGGTGATTCAGAAAAAATAATTTTAGAGGTGATTTTCAATCAGCGATATCTCAGTCATCTAGAGTCCTTTTTTCGAGCAATTTTTTTTGTTTTGGGGTAGAATTTCATGATTTACACAATGGTGTAGGTGATTTTTGATCTCTATTTTTGATGTTTTTTGAAAATCAAAAATCTTGATTTTTACAACTTTAGAGGCTTTGTTTGGGCTCATATGGACACTTTTTCAAGTGCTATTTTTTTTAAAAGTTCATGATTTTTTGTCTACTTTCTAGATTTGGTATCAGTTTGGGAAAATCCTAAGTAGACATAGTAATTTCAAAATTTGGTCTATTTTGGCCTATTTTTGGCACTTGTAATTGGTTAGATCCTTGAGAAATCTTGTGTCTTCTTTTTTTAGTCTACTATAGCTTCATATTTTTTGTTGTAATTATCAAAATCAAAAGTCCACTTTGGTTCATTTTGGCAAGTGGCAATTATACATGCACTATATATAAAGTGCCAAAATCATCTATTTTGGGGGGTGCATTGATTTTTTTTAGCTCATTGTTTCATGTGAGAATTACATCATGGATGGTTTAATTAAGTTGACAAGAGAGAACTATAAGAAATGGAGTGAATTAGTTCTTTCTCATCTTAGTGAGCATAACCTATTGTCCTATTTGTATGAGTATAGACCTAAAAGTCCTTCTTACAATTGTGACTCTTACTCAGAAGTTGTTAAGGTTATCTATTTGAATATGGATATGGATGTGATGGATTCCCTTGATGACTATGATGATGAGACATAAAATATTCTTGATCTTTGGACTATTCTTTGGGAAATATATGGAGATCCACATATTCCTCCACTTCCAAAATGTCCAGAACCTCCAGTTGCAGCTCTTTCTCCTCCTATTGATATCACATCTAGTGTTTCTCCTGATGATTCTTGTCTTCCTATAGCCATTGACTCTTCTGATTTAGTGCAAAAGGATATTCATTGTCTTCGACACTTGGTTCCATGGGATGACTACTTGACAGACATTGCAGGTTTGTTTTTGGAGTCCTACATTTTAGATTTGGGAGACTTCATTGATGACATTCATTTTATCTTTGTTGAAGATGATCCTTCTTTAGTTGTTTTGAGGGAGTATGTTGACCCTAATCTTCATTCTCCACTTGATCCTTCTTTCAAGATTGACATGATTGTGGATCCTTTGATACAAAATTTGGAGGAAGTCTCTTTAACTTCAGAGAAGAGATTTGACTCTTTGGAGATTGCTTTTCATGAGTCTCAAACTTCACTTGAGATGTCACATTGCATGGTTCAAGCTGATCATACTCATGTGTTGGAGATTCCTATTTAGTTTCCTAAGACATCCTACATTTTGACTATTCTTCCTAGAGATTGGGGAGGATTCATTGATCCACCTATAGACTTGTTTCTTCCTAAGGGGAGGAACATCATTTAGTTTTCTTGGTGCAGTTTCTACATTGATCCAGGTGCATCTATCATGGCTATAGATTCTACATTGGGGGGGGGGCTTTCTTTCTTCTCTTCCTACTTCATTTGAGGAGGCATCTTTGTCTTTGCAATTTGATCCAAATTCTTACGTGGATCAGTTATCATTGGTTCCTTGTTTGTCACCTTCTTCTACTGGTCTTTTTCCTAATTGGTTCATGACATCTTCATCAATCAAGGACATGGTGACACATGAGCATACTTCAGAGACATCATAATTCATTTGGATTCCCCTTCCTACTTCCTATCCACAATGGGAAGCCTTCTTACATCTTTACTTGGTGTATCTTCTTCCTAAGAGGATAAATGTTGTTTGTAGGCATTGGACTATGTTTTGTCTTCAAGCACTTACCATCCTTGGAGGAGATTACTCATTATGGGGGGGATATCATGTTTCCTTGTTTCCTTCCTTTGGGGGGATTTTTTATTGTATATGCATGATGTATGTCACAATAGGGGGGTCTTGATTACTCCATTCATGCAACATCTTGTATTCATCTCTCTTTTGGGGGAGGGTTTTTCCCATGAGGTTTTCCCTCTTTCTCTGCTTTATGAGAGATTGCATTATCTATTGCTCTTGTATATTGTACATGGGTACCTAACATGGCCTAGTAGCTGGGACCCATCTTGCATTGTGAGCTTAAGTGAATTCCCCTAAGTTGCACTTAAGGGGGGGTGTTGGTATAATTAAATATTTACTAATTACACTTACTTAAGTTTACTTAGGATAATGCATTTTCATATTAGTTGTCTTTAAGACACCTAGGAGTTTACATTTTATTTTTTAGCACTTGGTAGGATAATTTCCACTTTAGGTGTGATAGTTGTCATCACATACCTTATTGTGTGTGAGATCCACCTTTAGTGCTCTTATCACATTATCATCCTCTCATTGTTGCACATGTTGCACATACTTTGATGTACAATGGAGGATGATCCACCTTTGGTGGACATGTGATTCCACCTTGTGTGGGAGATATATTATCATCTCCTTATCATGTAGTCTTATTGCATTACTTATATATTAAGGCACTCCTACTTTGAATTCAATTAAATAGGCTATAATCAATTATTTGATAATTTTTCCTATCTCTCTTGTGCTATCTCTTGAGCTTCTAGATCTTGGCTTTTATTCTTTGCCTTAGGAAAATTCTTACAGTATGGAATATCCTTGAATTCCAAAAGAGACAGGATATTGAGGAAGATTTGCAGATAAGGGAAAAGATTCTTGATGATACCCTTCCTGTGTGTGAACTAGAAGAAAGGAAATTGATATTAGATCTGGTGAAGCCTCACCTCATAACTAAGATAAGAACTCTGAACATAATGGATAAAAATTATGAGCTAATTGCAAAAGAGACAAAGAAAGCCTTTGAGAAGGTATTCATGAATAGAAACATGTATCCACCTACTGCGCCCACATCTAATGTACCCATAAAGGTTACCAAAGGGTCAATGACCATCAAAGTACATTCTACAGGTCCTCAGGATTCAACACCTATAGTGAAAGTACAATCAAAGGAAGAAAAGTCTACACCCATATCAGAATCACTCAAGGATAGCACCATTATCATTGATAATTTGGAGATAGCCATGGTAGCCACTAAAAAAAAATTGGACAAGTTTGAGGAAGCTTTTGTGAGCACACAAGAAGCTGAGATTTTATGCAGTAGCACACCTCCCACTCATCAAGTTGAGGTATTGATTGAAAATATAAAAAATGAGAAAGAAGAAGAGAAAAATAGAAAAGGAAGAAAATAAAGAAGAAGAAGAAGAAAAATAACAAGAGAAAGATGAAACTTCTGTTGAACTAGCCAAAGTAAAACTAGAAGTGATGGATAGCACTCCCATCACTCCCTCCTCAGCATTGTTGTCAAGTTTGACACTTGACACATCCAGTTTGGACTTGTGGAGAGAAGAAGACCTAATTAAGTTCATCATCCTAGCTATGGAGAAGGAGAAGGAGAAACAAGTAATGAGAAATCATCTCCTTATGGAATCAGTGAACATACTGAACAGTTTGTTGCTTGTAGACAAGAAAGTGTCTAAGCTACACTTTGTTGATGATGTAAGTACAATCATTTCTCGATTCAAAAGTAATTTCTCAAGCCTTGAAGAATCTGCATCCCAAGTTGTAGAAGAAAAGTATCTGAAGAAGAGATTGAATGAGTTGATGAGCAACTTTGCACTAGATTTGAATTCACTCAAGACTAGTCAAGCATCTTTAAAAGAATTTGCTGATCAAGGAAATTCATTGTAGACTGCATGGATCAGGATAAGCTTACTAATGCCCATCTTAAGAAAATACAAGGGGTAGAAGCTATGATTGAGTAGGTGAAGAGTTTAGTGAAAGACACATCCACTCATGTGAACATGTCCAAAAATGTCTACCAAGGTCAGTTGGACAAAATTGAGAAGGCAGAGAAAGAGATGGCAAAGATAAGGCCTAGACAGACTCAATTGAGGAATGCTCTTGCATGCTCATTAGACATCCTCAATAAAAACATCAAGGAGATTGATGCCATAATGGTAAAATATGATCAAGGTCCTACCATAGACTTGAAGAAAATGGAGACGCTTCAATATGCATTATGCGCCCATCTCCAAATAGTTAACTCTTTGATAACTTTTTGGAAAAAGGAGATCCTGAACCTTAAGATTGCATATCCAAATGTTTTCCCCTTAGTGAGTATATGTAGATACATTTTTTGTAATAAATTTTTCATTAATGTCAAAGGGGGAGTTGTGTATAGCATATGGATCATAATATGTATAGGGAGATATAAGTATTTGTATAGAATGACAAATTTTTTTGTATTAAGGATAGTTAGCTACTTGGCCATATTTCTTTGTTGCCATCAATGACAAAGGGGGAGATTGTTGGAAAGTTGTCTATACTAATTTATATGACTTGATATAGTGTTTTCATTATGGAAACAAACTCATATAGCAGTTTGGAGTCAGTGCACTTCAAGAGAAGATCAGAAATCAGTTAAGTGTTGAAGATAAGACAGTGTACAGAGTTCCTGCATCTCAGAGCATCAAAGCACGTGTGTACAGATGAATTATGGTATGTACCCTAGAAGTTAATTTGGTTAGACTATATTAATGCTTAGTCTATGAGTGCATGATCAGATGTGCAAGGATGAGAAAGTTACAGTCAGATGAAGTTGCACAACCAGTGTGTGCCAGAGAAGAACAGTGCATGAAGCCAACAGTTATTATTTTGGGTTTGTGGATATAATGTAATATTGTAAAGGCTATGCACCTATTGTATTTAGGTTGCTGACATGTATACTTTTTTATTTGTAAGAACTCTTAAGGTAATTCATTTGGAAGCGTTGTTTGTAATACGTCTAAGGGCCGACCTAGTTGTTTATTTTGTATGAGCATATAAATATAAGGTGCGCCCATTGTATTCCATATGGAAGTTGATAGCAAGATATAATAAGTAGAGAAGAAGTGTGTGAAGACACTAGAAGATGTATTAGATCTTTTCTAGAGTTCAAAGCATCAACGCATCAAAGGAACTAATCTGACAAGCAGTGTCACAATGACAGTTCATCCTGTAGATATAGTGTGTATCTGAGATCAGAAGGTCGTAGGCTTCACCACTTGAGTAGTGAGCTCTTGGATAGTGTGTCCTCTCCCCTAATAGGGATGATTTTAAAAGACTCCTAACAAGGTCTGACCCTGAACAAGGTCTACTATACTTAAAACATTGTAAAGAAACTCCTAACAGGGTAAGGATCTTCTAACAAGGATCATAAAACACTAGAGCAGAATATTAGTGGGTGTCAATTCCCACCGAGGTTTTTACCTATTTGGGTTTCCCCATAACCATATTGGTATTATGTGTTGATTTCATGTTTCATGTTTATGTGAATGTTTATTTCAGTACTTATGCATTTAAGTTCAGTATAAAGATTAAAAGTGGAAAGTTAAAATACAGTGAACATTGATTCACCCCCCCACTCTCAGTGTTCCCATTCCTAAAAAATACAACACGCACCATCATGATTGAAGGAAATGGTTCACACACCTATTGGAGAGATGTGGTCAATACAACAATCTATACTAGGTGAACCCACAATAGTGGGTTACACTTTTTAGCTTGAACAGACACTGGACTCTACATTTTGAGAAAACCTTTCAGATTTGGATGCATATTGCTGTTGAACCACTCAAAATTGGAGGATGAAGTAAATTAGAGTCTTTTAGGATTTTTTGTCTAGTTTATAAATATATTTTTAAAAAAAAATTTTGAATTTTTTTGAATACTTTTTTCTTTCTCCCACGAAAACTTGTATGGTGCTGAAAACATCATTTTCAAATAGTAATACTATTTTCATAGAGTATAACTTTTTTTTGTAAAATAGATATGAATGCGATTATTGAAAATTTAGTTTTGTAACATCCATATGGAGGGCATGCAATTAGTTTGATGACATTATCACTATTATTGCATATTTTATTAATGTTTGAAGCTGACTAAACCAAAATTTTGACCTACCTTGACTACATAGCTTATAACTTATTATGTATTTATCGAATTTCAATTATTATTTTTTTAATAGAAAGTAGACTCAAATACGGAGGGCACTATTATTTTTCCAAAAAAAATTTCCTTGTTTTACTATTTTTCATTGAACATCAAACTCAGAGGTTTATATTTGATAAAAAACCTACATTCATTTAACATCAAAAACCATACGTATAATAAATTTAAAAATAGTCAAATATATAACCGTTTGAAAGCTAGTTCTGAGTACTTGTTGAATGTAAAGGATGTCTTCTTATTCATCCATTTGATCAACTTTCTTGAGGCTCAAAGCCATGAAATTCTCATAATTTCTTGAAAACTTGAAAACATGGCTCAAACCAAGGACTTTCGATAGAAAGTACTTTGCCCAAAAATGGAAAATTTAGTTAATACTAACCTAGTTTTGATCGAAAGTCATTTACTTTCAATAGAAAGTCAAGTTTTAATTTCAATCAAAAGTCATGTCGGCCTTTTTGGTGGCATTTCTGATTGATAAGAATTAGGTATAAATAAACGTATATTTTTTTCATTTCTTAAATCTAAAAGCTATAAAATAATTCACATTTAGGAGAAGACAGACATTTTGGCATGAAATAATTTTCTAAGTTGTGATGGGAAATAAAAAGAGAAGGCTAAACAAAAGTACATGACATTATTCAGAAGAGACTAAACAAAGACTACGTGAAGAATCACGAGAAAGATATCATCGTCGGGAACAAGGTATGTCTAAGATGTCTAGATAGATAGATATTTTAAGTTTATGGTCAAGACTTGTCTTAATGTTCATGTAAATGTGATATTGTAGGTCTATTAGACTTAACTAGACCTAACTATAGACCTATTTGAACTAATAGGACTTATTAGGACTAATTAGGACCTATTCTAGGACTAATAGGACCTATTAGGACCCAATTAGGGACCAATTATACCCAATTAGGACCAATTAGAACTAATTAGAACCAAATAGTACCTAATAGGACCTATTTGGACTAATTAGGAGGGTGAACCCACAATACTAGGTTACAATTTTTCGGAGGAAAGAATCCATCTAAAAAAGTGTTTTCAGCAAAATAATATTTATCCACTTTCGATAGAAACTAGCTTCAACTTTCGATCGTAAGTAGTAAACTTACAATCGAAAGTCCCCAAACAAAGGACTTTCGATCGTAAGTAACTTTCGATCAAAAGTCTTTTAGTCATGACTTTCGATTGAAAGTCATGTATTTAGGGTTTGTTTTGGCGGAAGTTTATATCTGCCGAAAGTTCCACTGTTTCACTGTCACTTTCGGTGATAGTGAAATAGTGGAACAGTGAGACGACTTTTGAAATATCAAACACATTTTTGAGGTATTTTTATTATTTATTTTTATTATTTTTATTTTTTGATAGATGCATAAATAGTATATGTGTATATATACACATGTATATATGCATATATACACATGTATATGCATATATATACATGTGTATATATGTATATATACATTGTATATATGCATATATACACATGTATATATGCATATACGTGTCTATATATGCATATATATGTATATATATATGTATACATGTGTATATATACATATATATACACATGTATACATGTGTGTGTGTATATATATATATACATGTGTATATATACATATATATATACAAATGTATATATATGTACATATATGCATATATATACATGTACATACATGTTGTGTATATATATGCATATATACACATGTATATATGCATATATATACACATGTATATCTGTATATATATGTACATGTGTATATATAATTATATAGATTTTTCTTTATTTAAAGTTTGTGATATACATACATGTACATGTATTGATTAAATATATAGATTTTTCATTATTATATATATGTGTGCATGTGCATATATACACACACACACACACACACACACACACACACACACACACGTGCATGTATATATATATATACATGTGCAAATATGTATGTATATATACATGTATATATATATATGTGCATGTATGCACGTGCATGTGTGCATGTGCATGTATATGTATGTATATATATGTACATGTGCATGTGTATGCACATTTATGTATCTATATATATATATATATATATATATATATATATGTATGTATGTGTGCATGTATATATGTATGTATACATACATGTACATGCACATATACAGATAGATTTGTATGTATACATTGTGTATGTAAATAAGATCTAGATAAGACTAATTATGTACCTAATAAGACCTAGAGATAAGACTAATTAAGACTAATTAGACCTAATACTTGGACTAAGAAGACATAATTAAATATACTTAAAATTAAACCCCTTGAGTAAATTGTAACCCATTAAGACCTAATTTTTAACCTATTACCTAACTTAATATGAGTAATAAGACCCAAATAGGACCTAATATATATATATATATATATATATATATATATATATATATATATACAGTATTATATATATACATATATATACATATATATGTATATATATATGTATATATATATATGTATATATATATATGTATATATATATGTATATATATATATATATGTGTGTATATATATATGTATATATATATATGTGTATATATATATGTGTATATATATATGTATATATATATATATATGCATGTGCAAATATGTAAGTATAT